>JAKSZP010012007.1:0-150983 GCA_022478985.1 Massospora cicadina
AAAATAAAATATAATAATATGGGTGTAAAAATTAACTCTTTGGTTGGTATCAATAAGCAAACCAGTAACCTTTTTACTGCACAGGTTTGATTCCCTCATGTACTTTGTCACGTTGTATAGAATGAATTATTAATTGATAATAGTATGGAGACTATTATCTGTAGTTGAGTATGAACTATATTTTGGCCTAACGCTCAGCCAGTATTCCCTACTAAATACTCATGTTGTTATACTCATAAGGATTTTTTTCCTTCCTCTTGTCCACCTGATCTTTGTGGAGATACCCCAGTGACAATCTTTCTCAGCCCAACACACAATCAGCAGTTATCCCTGATTGTGGTTCCTTCTTCTCCAGATCCCCGCTTAGATATTTACTCTTCATCCTAAGAGTCTTCCAATTATTTCCTTCTTCAATAATATCCTTGAGTTGGAACAACACAATAGAAGCTGATAGTCTAACTATATACCAAATTGACAATATAACTGTAGATAATAATAATGTTTTACTAAATGATGTTTTTTATTATAGTAAATCCTAGGGAATTATATAGTGGGGATTCGGCTGTCTAACCCTCATTCTACACCTCTTTGATGAAATGGCAGCCATTGCCATTGAGTCACCAATCCTTGTCTCAGCAGCGATGGTCTTCCCCATCCTGGCTAGGATTCTGTCATTGGACATCCTAAAGACCTCAAATGAAAAGAGTCGGAAAATGTGTCCCTATTGTTTTTCTCTTGATCTAAGCGAACCAACTATGTTTAGCTAGTGACCTGCTTAGGTGATGGGACTTATTACCCATTATGGCAGGTCACTCACCAACTGATCGATTTGTTAGTTGCAGGTGGCATCAAACGCCTTGCAACTTACTATTCATTCCCAATCAGTTGGTGATGAAACCTGACTGAAACCAATTAGTACACCTGATAATTAATCACTATTAAATGCCCCTATTTTGTCAGCAACTCCACCCAATGAGATCTTAAGTATTCATCTAGATCAATCCCTGATGTATATGACCAGACGAATATCCCAAAATCCCCCAAACGTAGTTTCTCCAAAACTTGGGCCAACCAATTTCTAATTCACTTCGCCTTAGGGAATTTTCCCCTAGCGATACCAGGTAATCTAGCAAGCTGTAATATGGGCAAAAATCCCAACACATCCCCCTCTTGCCTAGATTACAATGAGAAAAGGACTGGGGCATGAGAACACCGCTTTGGACACTTGGTCAAATAATTCATTGGTTCAAGTGGAGTACATTCGTCAATACTCAATGCTGCTCAGGACAACCTTCAGCATACAGCGTTATTCCTCTTCCTCCTCGCTACCACCTTCTTAGAGCGCGGTCCCCATGACCTACTGTCATATTGGGCTGATCGATTTACTTGTGATGATATTAGTCCCAGGATCCATTTTTCACTCCATCAGGGTATATGACCCGCTGTCATATTCAGGATTCTTGGTCTGGCATCTTTAAATTCTTGATTTTCTCCTCATCCTAGACAAGAGACCCTTGTCATCGATGTTTGTTTCATGGCTTAATTAAGGGTACTTATTTCTTATTCACCCTTGTTATTTCTTTCATAACCTCTTGGCATAAGTCATTCCTAATTCTTCCCTTGAAGAGCTTATCTCATTAATTTATGAAATTAATTTCTCCAAAATTGGAGCTTAATGGATTATATAGTGCATAATGTCAACTTATATATAAGTTTGACATCCCCCTCTCATCCAGCTCATATGTCAAATTCTGAGTCACGCTACCAACAGCTCCTCAATATTTTGTCTGATCCAGACCTCCGTCTCTTCCAGCAGATGAGTAAGGATGCTCTATGTAACCTCTTTTATGGTCCTTCCAGGACTCATACACCTAGTCTGGTGCAAGCAGCTAGTCCTTCCATCAAATTACTGGAAACGGTAACTAATCCCTCTGAAACCAGGCTGGCTATCATTTTAAACAACTCTCGGCTGACTCTTCCTCTGCCATCAATTCCAGAGTTGGACTTCGAAACTCTCCTAGATTTGGCTCCTTTTGCTGATGCTCTGAACATCATTGTAGATGCTCTGGAGATTATGCCAGTTGCTCTGGATTGTTCATTTTTTGCCAGGTCAGACCTGTTCCCTGAGTTCCTCTTCCAACTTGGTCAATATTACAAACCCGCTGTTCTGGTCTCTGAGCTCTCAATCAGTAAGAGTATTCACTTTGAGCTCCCCTACGCTGAACTCTGGGCCCAAGTCGCCAAGGCTTTGACTTTAGTGCTGAATCCCTCTGATCTTGATAACCTTCTGGATCGGGATACTGCTGCTTATGCTCTTTGTTTTGATGGCCAAATTCTTTAAAGTTGGTCCACAAAGCTTCCAGCCTTGCCTGGGTTTCACCGTTTGTTCAGCTTTAGCTTCCAAGAAGCCTGTAGTCACCTCTTGCAGGATACAATTCACTCTCTGCATGACTATCTCTTCTCTGGAGCTTCCCATAAGTATCTTCCGCTAATGGCATTGATAGGGGGCATGATTTGGCACCCCCATCAAGCATCCCTTCTTCGTTGCCAGCCCACATGTCCGGTGTCCTTGATGAAGCCCATTGTCAGGCGCTCAGGAATAATCATCTGGATCCAGTGCTGTATCAGGATTACTTGGGGTTATTTGCTGATTGCCTCTTTTTATACCGTTGCTTTCCTTCCCGCTCTGGGGTTTCATGATTGGCTTCCTCCAACATCTCAATTTCCCTTCCCCTATTCACTTTCTCAGGGCTTGGCGTCCGCTCAAAAGAATGTGGTTTCATGTAGGTCTCGCCATCACTAGCATCTGATTGCATATCAATTTTGACGGGCTATTCAATCCTACCATGATCCATCCTCCCTCCCCCAAGAGGCGACATAGGGGTAATCATCCCCATACTGAGGACAATCAATAAAAATAGGAATTATAATATTATATCGGGTTTTTCATCTATGTGGCTTTGAAATTTTTTTCCAATATCTTTTACCAATTTTTTATCTTTGTTCTTTTTTTACTATAGGACTTGACCTTGTTTTGGTTCAGAGGTCCACCTTTTCCCCCAAACTGGGTCCTGGGTAATTAAACCTGCCAGTTTTCTATGGTTCAGAAGTCCTTTTTTTGGACTTAACCATCTAGATTGATTCAGAAGTCCTTTTTTGGACTTGACCTAATCATCAGGACATGACCAACTTAATGGTTCATTGGTCCTTTGGGAACTCTTTTATTATTTTCCTTGATCCAATGTTTTAGATACTTAGTGTGGACTCGATTTACAACTCTTCTATCCAAGAGATTCTTGATGGAGTAATCATCAGTTGCCGTCTTGGTGATTACTTCAAATGGACTCAACCACAATTCATCTAATTTGTTTCTTCATCACAAACCATGCATATCACAATAGGCAACTCTTTCCCCTATTCAATATTTTTCTAAGGCTGGTCAGTTCTTGTCATCCGTCAATTTTGCTTGTATCCTTTCTTCAAGGTTGTATCAAATGCTTGCAATTGTATATCGATCAGGATACTTGTCAGTCAGTTCAGGTATTGCTTGGTACTCATCCCCAACGTAGGTTCCACCACCAAATATAATATTGGTGGCAACGCGGCCTTTCTTCCATATAATAATTCAAACGGCATCTTTCCCATCGCCATATGATGACTAATATTGTAGGCGAATATCACTGAACTCAGGTACATTCTCCACGTGGAAGTTATCCTGCAACTAGCTTCCTCAGCATCGCGGCCAGCATTCTATTGACCCGTCCTACCAGTCTGATCATCTCCGGCTGGTATGATACTGACATAACACCTCAAATCCCCTTTATTTCATTTAACCTAAGGATTACATGAGATGTGAATTTGGTCCCATTGTTGCTAAACAGGACCTGCAGACATCCATGCCAGAATACTACGTGATCCAGGATGAACCTCACAGTACTGGTAGCGTCTACTCTGGTTAGGGCCTTCATCTTGACCCATCTTGTCAGATGGTCAATGGAAACTATAATGTACTTGATTCCCATGTGCTCATCGTCAGCGGTCCCATCACATCAATGGACACCATGTGCCAGGCAAATCCAGGGCGGACCAGTCAGTATCCAGTTGTATTCTTGTGTGGTTTGTGCAACTGGCACTCCATGCAACAAGCCAGATAATCCGCAACATCATAGTTTAACAATATCCAGTTAAAATACTAGTGAATATGGTCAGTTGTTTTTCTCAGGCCTCCATGCCTGACAACCTTGTGAGCTGCTTGTACTATCACTGATATTTCTAAAAGTTTTGGGAATAATAACTTCTTCCCATTGATCATCTTGAATACTTGTCCATCCATAGTCTCAGTGTTTTCCATTGCTTTCTGAAGCGCACCTTGAATTTCTTGGGGCTTGTCACCAATTTTCCTTCGACCATTCTCTGGAATAGCTCATCCGCCTGCGGGTATACCAACTGGACCATTGGCAACCATGATAAGCCATCTGCATTCTGGTGAGAAGCCCCTGATTGGCGGAATATCTCATAATTGTAAGCCTGGAGCTTAAGCGCCCATCAGGTCAGTCATCCTTCCGGCTCTCTTAAATTGTGCAGCCAATGCAGCAAAGAGTGGTCTGTTACCACCTTAAAGTGCGTTCCATGGACGTACACCCAAAACTGCTTGCATGCATGAATGACCACAAGGCATTCACGCTCAGTCACTGTGTAGTTCCTATCAGCAGCTGATAGTGTTTGGCTCACATACACCACCAGACGTTTGTCCCCAAGTTTGTCTACTTAGCTCAGTATGGCACTGATCGCCATCAACAAAGCATCATTTTGAATGATAAACTCATAATCAAAATTCAGATATTTCAGAATTGGCAAATCTATCAAATACCAGCATAACTCATCGAAGGAGTTCTGGGCCTCTTCATTCCATATGAATCCTTTTTTTAGATCCTTTGATAAATGTAATAATGGATTGGCTATTTGAGAAAAGTCCCAAATAAATATTCTATAGTATCCAACCATCCCAAGGAACACTTGGATGTCTTGGACACTCTTTGGTGCAGCCATATGCTTTATAGCTGCTACCTTATGGGTTTGCAGTTGCAATCCAATCGAGTTAATTATGAATCCCAGGTATTCCAACTCTTTCTTGAGGAAGTGTCACTTCTTGGCTTGATCTTCAGGTTAGCCATGGACAGTCGCCTAAATACTTCTTCCAAGTGGTGGAGGTGATCAGTAAACGTCCTACTGAACACATTTATATCATCCAGATATACCAGGCAGCCTAACAACTTTAAGTCGCTTATATCGCATCCATGGCCTTCTGAAACGTTGCAGGCGCATTGCATTGACCCTGGGGCATCCTCGTCAGTTGGTATAGCCCCTGCGCAGTAATAATCGCGCATTTTTTGGTCTTCCTTTGGCAAGTCAATTTGCCAATATCCCATGATCAGATCCATTGCAGAGAAATACTTTGTTAATCCTAAATGATCTAACGCATTGTCAATCCTCAGTAGGGGATATTAATCCTTCTTCATAATTTTGTTCAGCCTTCAGTAGTCAATCAACACCCTGTCTGATCCATCCTTCTTCTTCACGATCAAAATCAGACTCTCCCAGGGGTTTGAAGATGGAACTAGAAGCCCATGCTTCACTATTTTGCTGATTTCATCCTCCACTACCGCTTTGCCGGCTTTCAATCATCAAATTGGTCTCATCCTTATCAGTAAATTTTCCCTAGTGTCAACCTTGTGAGTCACATCTCGTGCACATCCCAAATCGTGGTCATCCTGAGCAAACACTTCCCAATACTTTTCGAATAGTTTGAGCACCTCCTCTTTCTGGCCTTATGACAGATCAGCGAGCTACTCTCAATTAACCAATAGATTGATGCTTTCAAGTACCCCAGCTGGTAATCTCATTTCATCAAGAGACCCAAAATCGTGTAATCTTCTCAATTCTGCCATCAGGATCAGATGAATAAACGTAATGATCTGATTTCACTTGATTTTCATCAGTTTTCACTCAAATTTGCCAGGAGAACTTGAATTTCTCCATGGCCCAGCATTATTATCTCAGGAGCCACCCATAACTCCACTCTGGACTTCTTCCAGAGGCTTCTGACTTCCCCATACAACAGCTCAGGAATCTCCAATGTCAACCCTGTGTCAACTATCATCTGCAATCTGGCTGGTATAGTCCTCTCGTTCTTGATCTTTAGTGGAATTACCCAGTTCTCTAGGATTTCCGCCAACATTTCATGTCACTTCCTACCAACCAATTGGTAATGAATTGGGATAATGCCATCATTGTATATCAGATTGATGAAGTTGTTTCTCTGATTAAACGGTGCTTCACCATCCTTCTGGCATACCAATGGTAACATCTGACCCAAGATGGTCAACGTATTATCATTGAAGTTACATTTAACTCCGTATTTCCATAGAAACCCCATTCCAATCAGAATATTGTAGTTTTAGTTTGCCAAACCTATTGCTGGTGCAGATACCACCAAAGACCCAATCATAGTGGCAGTGCACTATATGCTCCACAGGAAACAGTGGTGTTTAGCCCAGCTGTCCCATATTTTCTCTTGTGTTCCAAGTATGGCGAGATCTTCATCCTCTTTAGCAGCTTGTGTGAGACAATATTGATGGGCGTTCTGCTGTCAACAATCGCCCTCACCCTCACTCAATTCACTTGTATATCTATATATATACACTTGGAGTATTGTAATATAGTGTTTACTGAGTGAATGGCGGCGTTATTAGCCAAATCTAGAGTGTGAATAATTTGCGCTGATAAATTAGGAAATAATTCTCTTATTGTGTTGAGGGGGATAGATAGATTAGCCTCATCTAAACGGACGTCAGATAACTCTTCGGGATTCTCAGCAGTTTAGATCTTGTCTGCCAGTTGTTGTGCGTATGGCCGGGCAACTTCCTAGATTATCTCAGGGGTCAATTCTCTTTGACCTGGCTCTGGTCACGGCATTTACATCCATATTGACCACTTGATACAGCTGATCCTGCTCTTCATCTATGAACAGATTGCTAATATCAATTTCTTCATTCATAATATTGGGAGGAACAGGTTTCTCCGCAGCTCTAGACTGTTCCTTGTCTAGGCCGTGGGCCCTTTTACAAATCTTTGGCAGATGCTGTCTCCTTGGCCTGGACCACATTAATCTGATCCTTCAGCTTTTTACAGTGTACGGCGAAATGTCCTTTTCCACCACACTGATAGCAGACCTTCTCCTTCTTGTTTAACCGTCTGAACTTTTCAGGCTTATTCCCCAGAACGGTTGATTGGTAGCCTACTTAGCTCCTTCATTTTCCTTTGTGGGATTTGGGCTTTGTACCAAATTGGACTTGAAGCTTCTATTTGGGGCATCAAATGTCGCTCCCAAAATCTTCATGTTATCTACCATTTGTGAGGTAGTTATTTCCGTCATGAACACATAAGACATCATATAATGCAATTTGTGATAAGGCCAAAGGCCGCTTGCAAAGCGATTCTAGCATCAAAGTCATATAATACTTTTGCTCCGGCCAGTATCTGTGACTCCTGGTAAAGTCAATCAGTAAAGTTAGCAAGAGACTCACTTTATGGAACTGGATTCCCATAAATTCCTGCTTGTGTTTCAACATGCATGTCAGACTCCCAAACTCCTTCATGATGGCCGCCTTTGCCTCCACATACAACCAGCTGTCCCACTCCAGGTGAGGTAACACTAAGTTTTGACAGTCAGTGTGTAGGCAATTCATGACTGTCAACGCCTTTGACGATCCCCATAGCATTCAAGTCATGTCAAAAAGTCATAAAAATGCTGGGGCGTTATCCTGATGGAACGTTGGCAGTTTCAGCATTTCCCTAAATTCCTCCAAGTCATTTCTGGACGATTCTCTTGGTTCAACTACTCAGCTAACTTGCAGAGTGACTTTGGGCGTCATCTCTGAATTGGCATTAAAAGTGGGCGGCATGTTTCTTGGGGTATTCAACTTCCCAAGTATTGTTTGATGACTTCCTTCTTTGGCATCGCTTTACATATTGGGCTCACAAGCACATCTGTGAGCTTTCAAGTCCTCCACTTGTTTGATTAATCTTTTGATATCTGCACCAAATTTTCTTAAATGAATGTGATCTGCTTCTCTCTCTGTCTTTAGGTATAAGACCTCTAAAATGGGGTCCTCTTCTTTCTTCTTCAACGAGTTTACTTTGCCGAGTAACTCATTCCTGAAGCTGGCTACATTTTCTACTCCTTCCTCCACCTTGGTGACTCATTCTTCCAAAGCTGTGAGCTCCTGATGGTCCGCTGAGTTTATGGAATTCTGGTTTACAGTGCTATCTTAGTCCACAGCTTGCGTAGCTCTTCTTTGTATGACATTATTCTATATTCTTCACTCAACTACCCCTGTAGTGAGCACCAACTTGTAAAAATATACTCTTGGGTTGTTATTGGCAAGCAACCCAGTAACCTTTTTACTGCACAGGTTTGGTTCCCTCATGCACTTTGTCACGTTGTATAGAATGAATTATTAATCAATAATAGTATGGATACTATTATCCGTAGTTGAGTATGAATTATATTTAGCCCAATGCTCAGCCAGTATTCCTGATAAAATACACGCATTGCTATACTTGTAGGGATTCATTCCCTTCCTCTTGTCCACCTGATCTTCGCAGAGATACCCCGGTGACAATCTTTCTTGGCCCAACGCACAGTCAGCAGCTATCCCTGATTGTGGTTCCTTCTTATCCAGATCCCCGCTTAAATCTTGACTCTTCTCTCTGAGAGTCTTCCAATTATTTCCCTCTGCAATAATATCCTTGAGATAGAACAACACAATAGAAGCTGATAGTCTAACTATACACCAAATTGATAATGTCAATACTTGTATATACTAATCTTTTAGATAATGTTTTTATGTTTTTGGTATAGTAAATCCTAGGGAATTATATAGTGGGGGATTCAGCTGTCTAACCCTCGTTTGACACCTCTTTGATGAAACAGCAGCCGTTACCATTGAATCACCCATTCTTGTCTCAGCAGCGATGGTCTTCCCCATCCTGGCTAGGATTCTGTCATTGGACATTATTGAGGCCTCAAATGGAAAGAGGCGGAAAATGTGTCCCTAACATTTTCCTCTCAATCCAAGCGAACCAACCATATTTGGCTAGCGACCTGCTTAGGTAATGGGACTTATTACCCATTATGGCAGGTCACTCACCAACTAATCGATTTTCTAGTTGCAGATGACATCAAATGCCTTGCAATTTACTATTCATTCCCAATCAGTTGGTGATGAAACCTGACCGATCCCAATTGGTACATCTGATAGTTAATCACTATCAGATGCCCCTATTTTGTTGGCAACTCCGCCCAATGAGATCTTAAGTATTCATTCAGATCAATCCCTGATGGATACGGCCAGGCGAATATCCCAAAATCCCCCAAATGTAGTTCCTCCAAAACTTGGGCCAACCAATCTCCAATTCACTTCGCCTTAGGGAATTTTCCCCTATTGATACCAAGTAATCTAGCAGGCTGGGAATATGGGCAAAAATCCCAACAATGGGAAGGGAGGAAACAACTTTTTATCATAGCCTTTACATGTAAGTATTGAAGCACAGATCATCTGTTTGAATCATGACCAGCATCCCTACCAGCGTAAGCAAACTCTAAGGTGCCAGTAAACCCTTGTCTAAGTTGAGTAACTTAGATCATGTGGTAGATGAGTTTTAGTTAATGCCCTGGCTCCATGGATCCTTCCTCTTTACCCCCATTTTCCTCCTCTTCCAAGGTGAAAATGATAGAAGGGGTTTGTAGAGAGATAGTGCAAAATAGGGTCCAGAGTCAAGACCTCAGGTTCATCCTACTCCCAGTCCAGCAGCCCGAAATTCCACAAAACAATATAATAACTTTAAGCCCCAATTATCCTGTAAAAAGATCAGTAAAGTTGCATCAAGCCATTAATATTGGAATAGATCATGGATTCACCTGACAGTTCCCTAAAAATACCCTCAAGGGTACGCCAATAATTTTATCTATCAGAAAAAGTACTGGCAGAAATGGATATGAAGGCATCCAATCTGCTTAATCATGCCAAGTTAGTACCATTAATCTTAAATGTTCCCAGTTATGAGGACGTCAACATCAAAAAATTTACTATCTATAGAGCTCTTTATAAACCATCAACCCATAATTCTTTTCTCTAATATGGCCAAGCAGAATATGTTTGCTGAGGCCTTAGGCTCAGTCCATTTTAAACCTTTCTCTGATGATCCACTCCCACTATAAAGGCAACACTCCTACTAGATTTTGTTGTCAGCTTAATTTTCTATCTGATTTTTATTAGATAGAAACTTCCAGCAAGTTTACAATCTATTTTGGATTGCATCTACAACATCTTCTAAGATCCCACCCTTTGATCTGGAAAAGAGTTTACTTTTTTGTTTTAACCCTGTTAAAATTTAAAGGTTTCATTGTTTTTTTTAGTACTAGATGGTCCCAACCCAAGGGGGGATTCATCGATTTTGGTTTCATTGTTTGTTCATGACTGATAACTCCTAAATTATAACTGCACAGGTTTGTTGTGCAATCCTTTGCATTGTCTGATAATATGATATATTCATTTTTAATTACATGAAGATTATTATCTGTAATTGAATAGATCACTAGTGTTGGGTACAATGCTTGACCAGTACTCCTCCTCAAAGTCTTAAGATGTCCTCAATAGGTATTCGTTCACTTATCCTTTTAACTTGATCCACGCTCAGATCCTAGTTTATGGCCTCTCTTTGGTGACACACAGTTGGTAGCAATTCCCATCTCAGCTCAGCTTCTCTTCTCTGGATCTACGTTTAGATCCCAGTTTATGGCCTCTCTCTGGTGACACACAGTTGGCAGAAATTCCCGTCTTAGCTCAGCTTCTCTTCTCTGGATCCACACAGATCCTTACTCTTCATCCTAAAGAGTCTCCAATTAAATCACACAGCAATAATTTCCTTGAAGATGGATAGAACTAGAAATGAACTCTGCTAAAGTATGTTTTTCTGGTAAAATTATGTTTTTTATCAAGTGAATTCTTAGGGGATTTATAGTGGGAATTTAGCACACAACCCTCAGTTGGCGCCTAATCAATGAAACAGAAGCCAGAGCCATTGAATTACCCTTTGTCGTCTCATCTGCAATGGTCTTCCCTATCCTGGCTAGGATCCATCATCAGACATCCTTTAGACCTAAAATGGAAAGAGTTGGTAAAAGTGTACCCTAACATTTTCCTCTCAATCCCAGCAAACCAACCATATTTGGCAAGCCACCTGCTTAGGTAATGGGACTTGTTACCCATTAAGGCAGGTCACAAACCAACTGACATATTCGCTAGTTGCAGATGGCATCATTCCTTTGCAACTTGATCATTCAATTCCCAATTGATCAGCGATGAAACCTGACTGATCCCAATTGGTACACCTGATAGTTAATCATCGATCAACTATCAGTTGCCCCCACTTTGTCAGCAACTCTGCACAATGAGATCTTAAGTATTCACCTATATTGATCCCCAATGGATCTAAACCAGGAAAATTACCTAAAATCCCCTGAACATTGTTAACCTGAAATTGGGGTCAACCAGTATCCAATTCACTTCACTATAGGTTAACCCTAGTGACCCCTGATAATCTAGTCAGCTGGGAATTTGGGCAAAAATCCCAACACATCCCCCCTCTTGCCTAGATTTCCAGCGAGAAAAGGATCAGGACAGGAGAATACCGCTTCAGACACCAAGCCAATACTTCTTTAGTTCAAGTGGAATATGGCTGATCAGTACTCAACACTTCTCAGGATGTCCTTTGTCATGTGGCTCCCTTCCTCTTTCTCCTTGCTACCGCCTACTCAGAGCATGGTTCCCATGACCTTCTGTTGTGATGGGCTGAATAATTACTAGTGATGATATTAAACCCAGGATCCAGTTTTCCCCCTATCAGGGCATATGACCTGCTGTCATATTCAGGATTCTTGGTCTGGCGTCCTCAATTTCCTGATTTTTCTCCTCACCCTTGACAGGAGATTATTGCCATTGCTGTTTGTTTTGTAGTGCAATTAAGAATTCTCATTTATATTTGCTTTTGTTCTTTTCTAATAATATAACCTCTTGGCTCAAATCATTCTAAATTCTTCTCTGGAGAGCTTACCTCATTAACTTTGAGATTAATTTCTTCAAAATTAGAGCATAATTGATTTCAGAGTGCACAAATGTCAACTATCATAAAAGTCTGACATCCCCGCTCTCATCCAGATCATATGTCAAATTCAGAGTCTTGGTGCCAGCAACTTATTGATAGCATATTTGACAAAGACCTTCAGCTATTCCAGCTGATGAGTCAATCTGGGCACCAGAAACTCTTTCTATCGACCTCCCAAAACTCATACTTTCAGTTAAGTACCCATGGTCAATACTTCTGTGGAATTACCAGAAACAGTATCCAACCCCAACAAAACCAGGTTATTGATTGTCTTGAGTGACTCACAACCAATCCTTCCTCTGTCATCAGATCATGAATTATATTTTAAAACTCTCCTGGATTCAGCTCCATTCATAAATTCTACTACCGTCATCATTGAACCTCCTGAAGTAATTCCCGCCACTCTTTATTGATCATTCCTCGCCAGAATAAACTTGCTCTCAGAGTTCCTTTTAACAATTGGCCAGTATTAAAAGCCAGTTGTTTTATCAACCAAACTAGCCATTAAAACAGCGAACATCCTGAACCCTACTATGCAGAATTAAGGGCTCAAGTAACTAATGCACTATCCATAGCTTTGAACCCTTCCAATCTCAAAAACATTCTAGATTGAGATGTTGCAGCCTATGCTCTTCGTTTTGCTGGCCAAGTTCTTCAAGTTGAGCCACTAAGCTTTCAGCCTCTCCTGGCTTTCATTGCTCATTCTGCTTTTGCTTCCAAGAAGCTCATAGTCGTCATCTGCAGGATGCCATTCACTCCCTGCGCAGCTATCTCATGTCTGGCGCATCCCATTGTTATCTTTCACTGATGGCTTTAAAAGGGGCATTATTTGGCAACCCCACCTAGTATCCCTTGCTCGATGACATCACATATGTCCAATGTTCTTGACAAAGCCTGTCAGCAAGCGCTCAAGGCCAATCTTTTGGCTCTGGTGCCATATCAGGATTACTCAGGGTTATTTGCTGACTGCCTCTTCTTGTTCTGTTGCTTTCCTCCCCAATCCAGGGTATTGCATTTGGCATGTTCTGACATTTTCATCTCTCTTCCATTATTCATTTTCTCATAGAAATCAGCCTCACTCAACAAACTTATATTTTGAGTAGGTCTAGCCCTTGCTAGCATCTTATCTCACATAGATTTTGACGTTTTGTTTACGCCTACTGTGATCCATCCTTCCTCCCCCAAGAGGTGACCTAGGCGGAATCATTCCTGAGTTGAGGATAACCAATAAAAAATAAAATTATAAAAATATATCTTTTTTCTATGCGTTTTTAATAATCAATTTTTTCCTATATTTTATCAATCTTTATTTTTTTCTGCTTTTTTCTATATTACATGACCTTTTCTCAGTTCAGCGGTCCATCTTTTCTATTTATTTTCACAAACTGGTTTCTAGGTATATTTAGACCTACCAGTTTTCTATGGTTCAGAGGTCTCTTTTTAAGACTTAACCATCTACGCTGGTTCAGCGGTCCTTTTTTCAGACATAACCAAATCATCAGAATATAACTATCTTAATGGTTCAGCAGTCCCTTAGGAACGCTTTTTCATTATTATTTTATTCATTGATCCACTGCCTTAAATACTTCACATGGACTCAATTTACTATCTTTTCATCCAAGATGTTCTTGATGGAGTAGGCATCCGTCACCATCTCGGTGATAATCTCAAATGGACCCACCACAACGCATCCAACATGTTTCTTCTCCTTAAACCATCCATATCACAATAAGCAACTCTTTTGCCTATTTGGTATTCTGATAAGGCCAGTCAGTTCTTATCATCTGTCATTTTCGCTCAAATCCTTTTCTTTAAAGTCATATCAAATACTTGCAATTACATTTTGATCAAAATATTTGAAAATTTGTTCAGGTTCTGCTCAGCACTCATCCCTGATGTTGGTTCCACCAACAAATATAAAATTGGTGGCAATGCGGCCTTCCTTCCATATAACAACTCAAACAACATTTTTCCCATTGCCGTATGATGACTTATGTAATAGAAAATGTCACCAAACTAAGGTTACTTTCCTCACGCAGAAATTCTCCCTGTGACCAGCTTCCTCAGTGTCATGGCCAGCGTCCCATTGACCCATTCTACCAGTCTGTTCATCTCTGGCCAGTAAGGTACAGACACGACTCCTTGGATCCCCATTATTTTATTTAATTACAGGATCACAAGAGATGTGAAATTTGTCTCATTATTGCTCAGTAATACCTGTGGGCATATATATCAGTATACTACTTAATCTAGGATAAACTTCACAGTGCTGGTAGTATCTACTTTCATCAGGTCCTTTGTCTTGACCCATCTCATCAGACGGTTGATTGTAACTATGATGTATTTAAATCCCCCTGTGCTCATCATCAGTGGTCCCATCATGTCCATGGACATCATATGCCAAGTAAATCCAGGGCGGATCAGTCAGTATCCAGTCATATTCTTATGTGGCTTGTGCAACTGGCACTTCACACAACAAACTAGATAGTTAGTAACATCATAGTTAATTGACTCTAAGTAGTAGTACTGGCAAATATGATCAGTTGTTTTCATAGGCCTCTATGCCTGACAACCTTATGAGCAGCTTGAACAATAGCCACTTGTTCCAATGACTTTATAACAGTAATTATTTCTCATCAATTATTTTAAAGACCTGTCCATCCATAGTCTCAGTATTTTCCATCACTTTTTGAAGCGCACCTTGGATTTCTTAGGGCTTGTTACCAATTTCTCCATCAACCAACCTCTTGAGATAGCTCATCCACCTGCTGGTATAACGCATGGACCATTGGTAACTGCAATAAGCCATCCACATTCAGATGAGAAGCTCCAGCTTGGTGGACTATCTCATAATTGTAAGCCTGTAGCTTTAGTGCTCATCGATCCAGTCATCCTTCTGGTTCTCTTAAATTGTGTAGCCACTGCAAAAAGGAGTGGTCTGTCACCACTTTGAAGTGCGTTACATGGATATACGCCCAAAACTGTTAACAGGCGTAAATGACCACATGTCATTCACGCTCAGTCATGGTGTAAATACTCTCAGTGGCTGAGAGTGTCTGGCTCACATATGCCACCGGATGTTCATCCCCAAGTTCATCTACTTGGATCAATATTGCGCCAATCACAATTTTTGAAGCATTGGTTTGTAATATAAATTCTCGATCAAAATTTAGATATTTCAAAATTAGAGGATATAATTAAATACTGGAGCAATTCAACGAAGGAATTCTGGGCCTCTTCACTCCAAATGTTTCCTTTTTTCAGTTCCTTTAGTAAATGGAAGAGGGGCTTGGAAATTCTTGAAAAATCTCAAATGAATCTTCTATAGTATCTGACCATTTTCAATGAACACTTGGATGTCTCAGACACTCTTTGGTACAGCCATTCACTTTATGGATTCAATATTCTGGACTTTAGCTGCATTCCACTAGAGTTGATTACAAATCTCAGATATTATAACTCCTTCTTGAAAAAGTGACACTTCCTTGGCTTAATCTTAAGGTTGGCCGTGGATAGTCACTTGAAAACTTCCTCCAATTGATGCAAATGATCAGTGAACGTCCTATTGAACACATTTATATCGTCCAAGTACACCAGGACGCATGACAACTTAGAAACATTTAGTATGGCGTCCATGGCCCTCTGGAGCGTCACAGGCGCATTGCATAGACCCTGGGCATCCTCATCAGTTGATAAAGCCTCAACAAAGTAGTAATCATGCATTTCTCTTGGTCTTCTCTTGGCAAATAAATTTTCCAATATCCCAAAGTTAGATCCATCATGGAGAAATACTTTGCTTCTCCCAATCAATCTAGCGCATCATCTATGCTTGTTAGTGGGTTTAAATCCTTCTTCGTAATATTGTTCAGCTTCCAATAATTAATCACCACCCAATTAGAGCCATCCTTCTTCTTCACAATAAGAATAAGGCTCACCCCAGGGACTCAACAATGGAACTAGAAGCCCACGTATCACTAGTTTGCTGATTTCTTCCTCCAACACCCGTTTTGGCTGCCTTCAACTGTCAGATTGGTCTCATTCATATTGAAACTTTTCTCCGATATTGACCTTATAAATTACATCTCTTGTGCATCCCAAATTGTGGTCATCCTAAGAGAATACTTCCCAATACTTGTCAAATAGCTTAAGAACCTTTTACTGCTGTCTGTCCATCAGATCAGCGAGTCGCTCTTGATCAACCATTATATATACTTTTATTTACCCCTGCCAGTAATCCCATTTCATAGAGGGTCCCAATATTGTAAAATTTCCTCAATTTAGCCATTGAGATTAGATGAACAAATGTGCCGATCTGATTCTTCTCAAACTTCATCAGTTTTTTGCTCAAATTTTCCAGGAGAACTCAAATTTCACCATGGCCCGGCATAATTATTCCAGGAGCTACCCAAGACTCTACTCTGGACTTCTTCCAGGGCTTCCGCCTTTCCCATAAAACAGCTCTGGTATCTCCAATGTCAACCCTGGGTCGACTATTATCTGTGATCCTAGTGGTATGGTTCTTACACTCTTGAACCTCAGTGGAATTCTCTGATTTTCTAGGATTTCCATCAGCATTTCTTGTTGCTTACGACCAACTATTTGGTTTTGAATCAGTTAATGTCATCATTGTAGATCAAATTTATAAAGTTATTTCTCTTAGTCAGTGGAGCTTCACCATCTTTCTGATAAAAAATGATAACGTCTGACCCAATATAGTCAACTAACTATCCTCAAAGTTATATTTAACTCTGTTTTGTAAAAACTTAATCTCAATAAGAATATAATAGTTTTGGTCGACCAAAGCTATTGCTGTAGTGGATACCACTAATGATCCAAATTGAAGTGGTAGAGCAATATACGCTCTACATGAGATGGTGGTATTTGGCCCAGCTGTCCCATATTCTTTATTGTGTTCTAAATTGGCTAGATCTTTATCCTCTTCAACAGCTTGGTCAAAACAATGTTGATGGGCTTATCACTGTCAACTATCACCATCACCCATACTTGATTAACTAGTATATCTATATATGTACACTGAAAGTATTGTAAAATTGTATTTACTGAGTGTATAGCGGCATTATTTGCCATACCAAGGGTGTGAATTATTTGTATTAATAGATCAGGAAATGATTTTTTGATTGCACTAAGAGGGATTGACAGGTTTGCCTCATCTGATTTAACTTTAGTCAATTCTTCTGGATTATCTGCAGCTCAAATATTGAGCACCAGTTGTCGCACATATGGCCAAGCAACTTTCTTAATTATTTCAGGGTTAACCCCCTTTGCTCCAGATCTTGTTACTGCGCTCACATCTAAATTGACTACTTGATATAGCTGATCCTGTGCATCATCATCTACAAATAGATCACTGATTTCAATTTTGTCATGCATAATATTGGGAGGAACAGGTTTTGGGATTTTTGCTCATATTCTCACCCTGCTAGATTACTAGGTGTTGCTGGGGAAAAACTTTCTAAGGCAAAGTGAATCAGAAATCAGTTGGCCCAAGTTTTGGAGGAACTATGTTTGGGGGATTTTGGGATATTCACCTGGTTGTATCCATCGGGATCAATCTAGATGAATACCTAAGATCTCATTGGGTGGAGTGGCTGACGAGATAGGGGCATTGGATAGTGATTACCTATCAGGTGTACTGATTGGGATCGGTCAGGTTTCATCATCAACTGATTGGGAATGAGTAGTGAGATGCGAGGTTAGTGATGTCACCTAAAACTAGTGAATAGATTAATTGGTGAAGTGACCTGCCATAATGGGTAATAAGGCCCATTACCTAAGCAGGTCGCTAGCCAATTATGGTTGATTCGCTTGGATTGAGAGGAAAACGTTAGGGATACATTTTCTGACTCTTTTCATTTGAGATCTTGAGGATGTCCAATGATGGAATCCTAACCAGGATGGGGAAGACCATCACTGCTGAGACGAGCAAGGGTGATTCAATGGCAATGGCTGCCATTTTATTGAAGAGGTGTCAACTGAGGGTTAGACAGCTGAATCCCCTACTATATAATTCCCTAGGATTTACTATAATAAAAAACATCATTTAGTAAAACATTATTATTATCTACAGTAGTATTGTCAATTTGGTGTATAGTTAGACTATCAGCTTCTATTATGTTGTTCCATCTCAAGGATATTATTGAAGAAGGCAATAATTGGAAGACTCTCAAAGAGAAGAGTAAAGATCTGAGCGGGGACTAGAGATGAAGGATCCACAATCAGGGATAGCTGCTGACTGTGTGTTGGGCCGAGAGAGACTGTCACTGGAGTATCTTAACAAAGATCAGGTGGACAAAAATATAGTGAACAAATCCCTACTAGTACAACTTACAGAGTATTTAATCGGAAGTACTGGCCAAAGCGTTGGGCCTAATATTAGTTCATACTCAACTACGGATAATAGTCTCCATACTATTATCAATTAATACATTCTATACAACGTGACAAAGTGAACGAGGAAATTAGAACCTGTGCAATAAAAATGGGTTACTGGGTTGAAAGCTGATAATTAACCACATAGAGTAAATTTTTACAAGTTGGTGCTCACTAAAGGGGTAGTTGAGTAAAGAATCTATCATAATTTCATATAAAGAAGAGCTACGTAAACTGTGGACCTATAGCCACTGTGAATCACTATGCTTAAACTTAGTGGACCGTTGGGAGTTCGCAGCCTTGGAAGAATGAGTTTCCAAGGTGGAGGAAGGAGTAGAAAATGTAGCCAACTTCAGGAATGAGTTACTTGGCAAAGTAAACTCATTAGAAGAAAGAAGGAGACCTTGTTCGAGAGGTCCTATTACTGAAAATGGAGTGAGAAGCGGATTGCATTTGTTTAAGCAAGTTTGGTGCAGATATCAAGAAATTGATCAAAGAAGTGGAGGACTTGAAAGCTCACAGATGTGCTTGTGAGCCTGATATGGCCAGTGATGCCAAAGAGAGAAGTATTTGAACAATACTTGGGAAGTCGAGTACCCTGAGGAATATGCCACCCACCTTTAATGCCATTTTGGAGATGATGCCCAAAGTCACTCCACAAGTTATCCGAGTAGCCAAACCAAGAGAATCGGCCCAAAATGACTCAGAGGAATTTAGAGCAATGCCAAAATTGCCAACATTCCATAGGGATAACGCCCCAGCGTTTTTTCAATTGTTTGACATGACTATGAACGGATATGAGGATTGTCAAAATGCGTTGACAGTCATGAACTACCTGTACACCGACTGTCAACCTATTGTTACCCCACTTGGAGGGGGACAGCTGGTCATATGCCGAGGTAAAGGTGGTCATAATGAAGGAGTTCTGGAGTCCAACCCGCATGTCAAAATGCAAGCAAGAAGTTATGGGAATTCAATTCCATTAAGATAAGTCTCTTGCTAGCTTCATGGATCGATTTTACCAGGAGTCACAGATCCTGGACAGAGCGAAAGTGTTAGATGACTTTGATGCTAGAATTGCTTTGCAAGCAGCCCTTCAGCCCTGTCGCAATTTGCATCAAATGATGTCTTCTGTGTTTGCAATGGAGGTGACTACCTCACAAATGGTAGACAACCTGATGATTTTGGGAGCGACGTTCAATGCCCCAAATAGAAGCTTCAAGTCTAATCCAGTCTGAAATCCAAATCTTATGAAGGGAAACGAAGGAGCAAAAGAGGCTACCAACTGAACTGTGCCAGGAAATAAGCCCAAAGAATTCAGATGGATAAGCAAGAAAGAGAAGGTCTGCTATCAATGTGGGGGAAAGGACATTTTGCCATACACTTCAAAAAGCTGAAGGATCATGTTAACGTGGTCCAGGCCAAGGAAACAGCAGCCGCAAACCCAGAAGATAGCAGCTATAGAGCGAATGGCTGTACTGAAGAGTGTCTGAGACATCCAAGTATTCCTTGTGATGGTCAGATACTATAGAAGATTTCTTTGGGGCTTTACCAAAATAGCCAAGCCTTTATTTCATTTATTAAAGGATCCAAAAAAGGGATTTGTATGGAATGAAGAGGCTAAGAACTCCTTTGATGTGTTACGCCGGTATTTGATAGATTTGCCAATTCTTTAATATCTGAATTTTGATCGGGAGCTTATCATTCAAACCAATACTTTGTTGATGGCGATTGGCGCTGTACTGAGCCAAGTAGATGAACTTGGTTGGACAAGCATCCAGTGGCATATGTGAGCTGGACACTCTCAGCCGCTGAGAGGAACTACACCGTGACTGAGTGGGAATGCCTTGCAGTCATATATGCATGCAAGCAGTTTTGGGTGTATGTCCACGGAACACACTTTAAGGTAATGATGGACCACTCTTCGCTGTGTTGGCTAAACAATCTAAGGGAGCTGGAAGGACGACTGGCCCAATGGGCACTTAAGCTTCAGGCGTATGATTATGAGATAGTCCACTGAGCAGGGGCTTCTCATCAGAACGTGGATGGCTTATCATGGTTGCCAATAGTCCAGTTAGTATACCCGCAGGCGGATGAGCTATTCCAGAGAATGGTCAAAGAAAAAATTGGTGACAAGCACCGAGAAATTCAAGGTACACTTCAGAAAGCAATGGAAAACACTGAGACTATGGATGGACAAGTATTCAAGATGATCAATGGGAAGCAGTAAAATTCCCAAAACTGTCGGAAAGAGCAGTAATAGTACAAGCAGCTCACAAGGTTTTCAGGCATGGAGGCCTGAGAAAAACAACTAACCATATTCACTAGTATTTTAACTGGATATTGTTAAACTATGATGTTGCGGATTATCTGGCTTGTTGCATGGAGTGCCAGCTTCACAAACCACACAAGAATACAACTGGATACCAACTGGTCCGCCCTGGATTTGCCTGGCACACGGTGTCCATTGATGTGATGGGACTGCTGGCGATGAGCACAGGGGGAGTTGAGTACATCATAATTGCCATCGACCAACTGATGAGATGGGTTGAAACAAAAGCCCTAACCAGAGTAGATTCTACCAGTACTGCGATATTCATCCTGGATCAATTAGTATACTGGCATGGATGTCCACAAGTCCTGCTGAGTGACAATGGGACCAACCTCACATCTCATGTGATCCTGAGGTTGAACTAAAATAATGGGGATTGAGGAGTCATGTCAGACCATACTGGATGGAGATGAATGGACTGGTAGAACAGGTCAATGGGACGCTGGCCACAATGCTAAGAAAGCTAGTCGCAGGGAGAACTTCCATGTGGGGAACGTACCTGAGTTTGGTGACATTCGCCTATAACACTAGTCATCATACGACATAAAAACACCATTTGAATTATTATATGGAAGAAAGGCCGCGTTGCCACTAATATTATATTTGGTGGTGGAACCTACGTTAGGGGATGAGTACTGAGCAATACTTGAACCGACTGATGAGTATCCTGATTGATATGCAATCACAAGCATTTGATACAACCTTGAAAAAGAATACGAGCAAAATTGATGGAAGACAAGAACTGACTGGCATTAGAAGAATATTGAATAGGGGAAAGAGTCGCCTATTGCAATACGCATGGCTCCAGATGAAGAAACAAATTAGATGCATTGTAGTCAGGTTCGTTTGAAGTAATTGCTAAGATGGCGACCAATGCTTACTCCATCAAGAATCTCTTAAATGGAAGAGTTGTAAATCAAGTCCACACTAAGTATCTAAAGCCTTGGATCAAGGAAAAAAATAAAATAATTCCCAAAGGACCGATGAACTACTAAGTTGATCATGTCCTGATGATTAAGTCAAGTCCAAAAAAGGACCTCTGAATCAATCTAGATGTTTAAGTCCAAAAAAGGACTTCTGAACCATAGAAAACTGGCATGTTTAAGTACCCAGGACCCAGTTTGGGGGAAAAGAAGGACCTCTGAACCGAAACAAGGTCAAGTCCCATAGTAAAAAAGAAGAATAAAGATAAAAATAGATAAAAGATTTTGGAAAAAAATTATAAACTGCATAGATAAAAAAGCTGATATATTTTTATAATTTTTATTTTTATTAATCATCCTCATTACGGGAATAATTCCACCTATGTCACCTCTTGGGGGAGGGAGGATGGATCGCAGTAGAAATAAACAGCCCATCAAAATTGATATGCAATTGGATGCTTGTGAGGGTGAGACCTTGCAAATCCACGTTCATCGAGCAGACATCAATCCATGAGAAAAAGTGACTAGGGGAAGGGAAATTGAGATGTCAGAGGAAGCCAATCGCAAAACCCCAGAGCGGGGAGGAAAGCAACAGTATAAAAAGAGGCAATTGGCAAATAACCCTGAGTAATCCTGATATGGTCCTGGAGCCAGAAGATTTGTCTTGAGCACCTGCTGACAGGCTTTATCAAGAACACCGGACATGTGGGCTGGCAACGAAGAATGGATGCTTGATGGGGGTTGCCAAATCATGCCCCTTATTAACGCCATCAGTGGAAGATACTGATAGGAAGCTCCAGAGAAGAGGTAGTTGTGCAGAGAGCGGATTGCATCCTGCAAGCGGCGACTACAGGCTTCACAGAAGATAAAGCTGAATGACCGGTGGAAGCCAGGCAAGGCTGGAAGCTTTGTAGACCAATTTAAAGAACTTGGCAGCAAAGTGAAGAGCATAAGTGGCAGTATCCAAATCCAGAAGGTTATCCAGATCAGAGGAATTCAGCACTAAAGTCAAAGCCTTGGCGACTTGGGCCCAGAGTTCAGCGTAGGGGAGCTTGAAGTGTATGCTGTTACTGATTGAGAGCTCAGAAACCAGCACCAGGGTTTGTAAATTGGCCAAGTTGGAAGAGGAACTCAGGGAGCAAGTCCGACCCAGCCAGAAAGGAACAATCTAGAGCAACCAGCATAATCTCTGGAGCATCTACAATGATGTTTAAAAAAAAAAAAAACACACACACACACACACACACACAAAGCACTAGCAAAAGGAGCCAAATCCAAGAGGATTTTAAACTCCAACTCTGGAATTGACTGTAAGGGAAGAGTTGGCCGAGAGTTGTTCAAAATGATGGCCAGCCTGGTTTTAAAGGGACTAGTACCATTTCCAGTAATTTGAGGGAAGAATTAGCCGCTTGTGCCAGACTAGGAGTATGAGTCCTGGAAGGACTATAAAAGAGGTTCCATAGAGCATCCTGACTTATCTGCTGGAAGAGATGGAGGTCTGGCTCAGACAGACTATTGAGGAGCTTCTGGTAGCGAGATTCAGAATTTGATATATGAGCTGGATGAGAGGGGGATGTCAGACTTATATAGAAGTTGACACTATGCACTCTGTAATCCATTAGGCTCCAATTTAAGGGATATTAATCGCAAAATTAATGAGATAAGCTCTCCAAGGGAAGAATTAGGAATGACTTACAGCCAAGAGGTTATGAGCGAAATAATGAGGGTGAATAGAAATAAGTATTCTTAATCAAGCTGCGAAACAAACATTGATGGCAAGAGTCTCCTGTCTATTATGAGGAGAAAATCAGGAAATCAAGGACACTGGACCAAGAATCCTGAATATGACAGTGGGTCATATACCCTGACAGGGGGAAAACTAAATCCTTGGACTAATATTGTCATGAGTAAATCAATCAGCCCAGCATGACACAAGGTTGTGGGGACCGCACTCTAAGAATGTGGTAGCAAGGAGGAAGAGGAAGAATGCCATATGCCAAAGGTCATCCTGAGCAGAGTTGAGTATTAATGAGTGTAAACCGCTTGAACCAATGAAGTATTTGACCAGATGTCTGAAGCGGTGTTCTCATGCCCTGGTCCTTTTCTCGCTGGAAATCTAGGCAAGAGGGGGGATATGTTGGGATTTTTGCCCATATTCCCAGTCTGCTAGATTACCAGGTATCACTAGGGAAAATTTCCTAAGGCGAAGTGAATCAGAAATTGGTTGGCCCGAGTTTCAGAGGAACTATGTTCAGGGGATTTTGGTATATTCACCTGGGCATATCCATCAGGGATCAATCCGGATAAATACCTAAGATCTTATTGGGTGGAGTGGCCGATGAAATAGGGGCATCTGATAGTGATTAACTATCAGGTGTACTGATTGGGATCAGTCAGGTTTCATCACTGACTGATTGGGAATGAATAGTGAGTTGCGAGGTGAATGATGCCACCTACAACTAGTGAATTAATTGGTTGGTGAAGTGACCTGCCACAATGGGTAATAAGTCCCATTACCTAAGCAGGTCGATAGCCAATTATGGTTGGTTTGCTTGGATCGAGAGGAAAACGTTAGGGACACATTTTCTAACTCTTTCTGTTTGAGGCCTCAAGGATGTCCAATTATGGAATCCTAGCCAGGATGGGGAAGACCATCACTGCTGAGACGAGCAAGGGTGATTCAATGGCAACGGCTGCCATACATCAAAGAGGTGTCTACCAAGGGTTAGACAGCCAAATCCCCTACTATATAATTCCCTAGGATTTACTATAATAAAAAACATCATTTAGTAAGACATTATTATTATCTACAGTAATATTGTCAATTTGGTGTATAGTTAGACTATCAGATTCTAGTGTGTCATTCCATCTTAAGGATATTATTGCAGAAGGCAATAATTAGGACTTTAAAGAGAAGAGTAAAGATCTTATTGGGGATCTAGAGATGAAGGAACCACAATCAGGGATAGCTGCCAACTGTGTGTTGGGCTGAGAGAAATTGTCACTGGGGTATCTTAACAAAGATTGGGTGGACAAGAATATAGGGAACAAATCCATATGTGTTTGACTTACAGAGTATATAATTGATAGTACTGGCCAAAGAGTTGGGATAATAATTTTCAATCTCTATTATGGATAATAGTCTCCATACTACTATTGATTAATACATTCTAAACAATGTGACAAAGTGCATGAGGAAATTGAACCTGTGCAGTTTAAAGGTTACTGGGTTGACAACCAATAATTAACCACATAGAGTAAATTTTTGCAGCAGGTCTTTCTGCAGCTCTAGACTGTTCCCCATCTAGATTGGGACCTTTTCCTGACTCCTGTGCAGTTCTAGACTCTTTCACTTGGAACACATCAATTTGTACTTTAGTCTTCTTGCAGTGTACAAAGAAGTGTCCTTTCCTCTGCACTAAGAACAGATTTTTCCTTCTTATTGAACCACTCAAACTCTTCAGGCTTATTTCCTGGCATGGCTCAGTTATTGAATTCCTTAGAAGCCTCAGTCCCCTTCATGGGATTCATATTTTGTACTGGATTTGATTCGAAACTTCTATTTGAAGCATCAAAGGTAGCTCCTAATATTTTTAAATGATTCACTATCTGAGAGGTGGTAATCTCCATCATGAACATGGAAGACATCATTTGATGCAAATTGCAATAAGGCCAAAGTGCCGCTTGCAGTGCAATCAGTGCATCAAAATTATCCAGTACTTTCGCTCCAACCAAATTTTCAAATTCTTAGTAGCAAATTATTGGTGAAACTTGCTAAGGATTCATCCTTCTGAAATTGAAAACACAGAATTCTTGCTTGTGCTTTGACATGCGTGTGGGGCTTCCAAAGTATTTCATAATGGCCTCCTTGGCCTCTGAGTATGACCATCTGTCCCCCTTTAGATGTGGCAACACTAGATTCTGACAATTGGTATCCATGCAATTCATCACTGTCAATGCCTTTTGGTGATTGCTGTAATTAAACATTGTCACGTCAAATAATCAGAAAATGCAGGGGCGTTATCTCAATGGAAAGTAGGTAAATTTTGGTGTCACTTTAAATTCCTCTGAAGTTTCTCTAGCCACCACGTTTAATTCAGCTGCTTGACATACTTGAGGAGTAATTTTAATAGTTATCTCCAAATGGCTGTGAAAGCAGGCGGCATATCTCTTGGGGTAGCCATCTTTTCTAACTAGAGTTTGTGGAATTCTTTCTTTGGCGTCAGTCACCGCATATTGCTCACATTCACATCAGTGAGCTTCAACTTTTCAACTTGCTTAATCAGATACTCTATATCTGCGCTGAATTCCCATAATCATATGCAATTTGCTTCACATTTCATTTTTAATAATAAGACTTCTCAAACTAAATCTCCTTCCTTTTTCTTCAATGGCGTTACTTTTTCAAGTAAATAATTGCAAAAACTAGCAACATTTTTGACTCCTTCCTTGATCTTGGCAACTCTCTCCTCCAAAGAAGAGAATCTTCAATGATCCTCAGGTTTCAATGCGTTCTTGTTGATGGTTACCAACTCTGTCCAGAGTTTTCTTATTTTGTCCTTGTATGTCATCGTGTCCTAGTATATCCTACTCAACCACAACCGCTGTAGTGAGCAACAATTGTTAAAATTTAAGGCTTTTGTTGAATGTACACAACTGATAAACCCTAAATTATAACTGCACAGGTTTGATGTTGTGCAATCCTTTGCGTTGTCTGATAATAATATAATTTGATTGATAATATTATGAAGACTATTATCCATAGTTGAATAGATCGCTAGTGTTGGGTTTAACGCTTGACCAATACCCTCCTCAAAATACTTAAGATGTCCTCAAAAGGGATTCGTTACCTTATCCGCCTAACTTGATACACACACAGATCCTTGTTTACAGCCTTTCATCTGGTGACACAGCTGGCAGCAATACCCATCTTAGCTCAGCTTCTCTTCTCTGGATACTGATCCTTACTCTTTAATATAAAGAGTCTTCAATATAAGCACACAGCAATAATTTCCTTGAAAATGAACAGAACTAAAACTAATAATAAATTCTGCTAAAGTATGTTTTTCTGGTAAAATATGTATTTTATTAAGTGAATTATTAGGGGAATTTATAGTGGGACTAAGCGCCTAACCCTCAATTAGCACCTCATCATGAAACGGCAGTTGTTGCCTTTATAATACCCCTTTTCATCTCATCAGCAATGGTCTTCCCCATCCTGGCTAGGATTCTGTTGTCAGACATCCTTAAGATCTAAAATGGAGAGTTGGAAAACGTGTCCCTAACATTTTCCTCTCAATCCCAGCAAACTAACCATATTTGGCAAACAACCTGCTTAGGTAATGGGACTTGTTACCCATTAAGGCAGGTCACAAACTGACCGATCAATTTGCTAGTTGCAGGTGGCATCACTCACCTTGCAACTTGATCATTCAATTCTCAATTGATCAACGATGAAACCTGACTGATCCCAATTTTTACACCTGATAGTTAATCATTGATCAACTATCAGATGCCCCCATTTCGTCAGCAACTCTGCACAATGAGACCTTAAGCATTCACCCATATTGATCCCCAATTATCTGAACCAGAACAATTACCTAAAATTCCCTGAACATCGTTAACCTGAAATTGGGGTCAACTGATATCCAATTTACTTTTTTATAGGGAATTATCCCCTATTGACCCCTGATTATCTCGTCAGCTGGTAATGTGGCAAAAATCCCAACAAACCCCAATAATTATTATGTGGATCTATGTTTTGTATATCCAGCTGCCCAGGTGAGAATTCACCAAGCTTCTAAGAAGATACTGTAAAGGCCTTATCTCCAGCTAATAAGCTGAATAGGGTCATTTACCCCTTTAGGTCAAAAAAGGTTTCAAGCTCTAAGGCCATTCCCTCACCTAAATCTCTGACCTAGGGTATACTCTGGACAAGAGATGTGTGGCTGCTGCTCCTCCCTACCTGCCACACACCTTTCCTTTATCAACTTTTCCTTTCAAACCCATCCAATTTTTAAAACCTGAAAGTCTTAATTAAAAGAAAAATCAAAAAAATGTAAATACATAGGAAGAATCAAGAAGCTCTACCATAGTTCCCATCCCTGTCCCCAACAGGGGGCTCAACCAGAAGCCAATCTGAGCGGGGATAACTTACCTAGCAATCTAGATTTGAGCAAAAAACTAAAAAGAAAGGGTTAGAAATGGGTATTAACCTGGCACTTCGTTTCAAAAAGCAAATTTATACATCTGGAAGTTGGGGAAACATCCTGAGATTAACTTGGAACCCTCAGCTGATAATATCAAGGAGAATTGAGAATCAAACTGTTGACTAACAAATATCATATTAAAAATTATTTAATACCATAGTTCAGCTAAGCAGCTTTACCCCATCCCACCATAAGTCCCAGAATCCTGTAATAGAATATTTTTGAGTTCTTTTTTTACTTAGTTTTAATCAAACTAAATACTTATTAAATTATTACCTTTTAGTCATTTTAGTAGATTAAAATGGCAAACGGGAAACAAATCTCTAGGTTAAAGCCTTTCCAACACCCCCTCTAACGTGCCCACCCATAGTTTCTTTAACCAGCGGTGCCTTATGGACTGTGGCTACCCTTGTAGGTTTTATCATACCCGTGAAGTTAGCCAGCTCTTTCCTTAGAACTCTGGGTTCCTAACATTATAACCCAACTAAACAATTATAGGTGCAGCTGTTGGCCAAACTCTCTTTCTATTGAACGTCTCTGCCACTAATCAGTGTTATTTTCCCTTTTAAGAGTGATCCTCACCTGTTGTCTGCAGAATGCTCTTATTAAAATCATACCTAAGGTTCTATTAGCTTGTAATGCGCGGCCCAAAATTTCTGTCACCTACAAAAATGTAAGCAGTTAGTTCTGAGGCTCCCCATAGTTTGCTCACATTAAGATGCAGCCAGGTGTTGAAATTTGACAACGGGGGAATATAATGGGACTAGCAGTGAATTTTTCTGAGGAGGGGATGAACCCCAGACTCTTGACTGCTGAACCAATTGCCACTTAAAATGAAAATTTTGTAAAAGAGTACAAGAATATGGACTCAAAATCTTAGGGCCTCTTTAACATATATAGGATGATATTGGATGAAATAATCTATAAAATCGAATTTTGGTAAATTATAGAAATCAATTTTGAAGACATATGTTTCAGAACAAAAATTCAGAATCCCACAACTATTAGAGGAAGGGAAATTCAGCAGTAATATTCTATTTATGGAGACTTAACTCATAATTTAAATTAGAAGTAAAGCAATTACCAGAAGGAGGAAAATCAGTAATTACGAATGAAATAATCTCAGAACCTAAAATTGGAGGTAGTGTGATCATTGGAAGGATGAATTTTTATAAACTTATTGACATTATTATGAAGTGCAAAGGAGAATTAAGGGGAGGAACTAGTATTTAAGTCAACATTTATTTTTTAATTATCTTTTCAGTCAACAACTTAATAAAGTATATGGGATTAGAATTTTAGCATTTTTAATTTCTATTATTTATTTAAGTTTTAAGAGGCCAACTGGAAAACATTATACCACTTACAGAATAATCCATATGGAGGATCACAAGGATACTTGATCACAACATATCCCTACTCCAGCTGTACATCGTGAACTTAAATCAGAATGTTGTAGTAGTTGGCCATCCTCATGCCAAAGCTGGAATAGTTCTTCTAACAACTCTCAGTATAGCAGAGGCATTATTTCCACTCTAGGTGTTTATTGTACTCTTGCTACAGAATTGCTGTACCTTACCCAGATAGCTCCCCTACATTATTTGTCACTTGCCTCAGGAACCCAGTCAAGTAATCCATCAGATGTAAATTGGACCTCACATATACTAGGCTGTGACACAAACACTCATAACTTGGGCCTAGGTTACCACACTGAGGCCTACTCTACCCTCTCCTAGGGGTTTTACAAAGCTATAATGGTCCATTTGGACCAGTCTCATTATAAGGGATATTCACCACCCTTTAATATTTTAAATTGACCTTTTGGGTATGGTTGCAATCTTTATAATCCCTGCAGCCCCAGCTATCAGTATCTACCACATCTCACTTGTCAATCAGGTGGAGGTGAAGAATCTTTGGATCCAGTTTATGAGATTTTGCACGTGTGTGGCTCTTATCTGACCCTAACGATCCTGAGTCTGCACCCATGTCTTATGCCTTGGCCACTGCTATGCTCACTCAATTCTTCAACAGGTTCATTAAGGTGTGAAAGCCCTCCAAGGTTAAGGAGTCTGGCTCAACCATTTGTATCCTCAATGAGTTTAATGAATATAATCATGCTTACTTTTTATTTTCCATTCATATTTAGTAAGGTAACGCAAGATAACGTAAACTTCCTTGGTAAACACTAGAGCCATAGGGGACTTCATTAATTTTATTAAGGTGAAAGCTTTGAATCTTGCAGCCACCCCAGGCTCTAAAGTTTTGGGGGCATCTCGGAAATCTATTCTCGCACTCCCTCTTTGTGAACCATTGTGATTTGTTGCCCATATGTACGAATTTGTATCCCACTTTGCAGCAATCTCAGAATTGATTTATCTACTGATCTTGGGGGTAGGATGGTGTCGCCGCCAGTCAGGGAGTATTGAATTGGAGTGGAATAGGATAGCTTTCTCCTCCAATGCTCGCCCAGATAAAATCCTACTTCTTCCCATCTTGGCTAAAGGCAAATTTAGTATCATCAAACATGGGTTACTAATCTAGAGATATTGTACCTGAGCTGCATACTTTGCCTTTTACTCTCGCTCCATTCAAGACAAAATCTTAAGGTAGATGGGGCCAATAAGCTTTTGAGTCACTCAGAATTTTACCTGAGTTTCAGTTAGCGGTAAACCTGATCTAAATCAACTTTACCCTATATCCCTATGTGGCTGTAGAATACTAGGCGGTAAAGACGTGAATTAATGACATGGTGACAAAGGGGTGGATAATCAAATAACTCTTCTGTGCTCTCTCCTGTGGTATTCACCCAGAAGCTGGATGGTAGTTTGAGATCACGTGCAGATTAAGGTCACTTAAATAATGTGACAGTTCCTGACTCTTACCATTTTCTTTTAGAAGCATAGATTTACCAGAAAAGTTCTAAATAAAAGGTGTTCTCCAAACTTGATATGATGAACGCTTTCCATCAGGTGTGGTTCAAGTCTGGACATGGGATGCTGACTGCAATCTTCACCTAGTATGGCATTCACCAGTTTAAAGTTATGCCTATTAGTCTGAAAGATGCTTTAGAAGTTTTCCAGCGCCAAGTAGATGATGCCTTAGGGGATCTCATATTCTCCGGTGCTATTGCTTATGTGGATGACATCTTGATCCACTCACCCAATTCTGAACAACACATGAATGATTTATTCAGTGGCTGCCACCCTCCAGAAATCCTGGTCTTATTGATAAAAGATCCAAATGTGAGTTCTTTTAATTTTAAAAGCCCCAAAGGAATTCTAGTGCATGTAACTTTGCAGGATGAAGTCCTGAGGTACTGCCCACACCGCACTAGGGCTTTGAAAATCAAAGCACAATCAAATGTGGTCCTGAACGTGGTTGGGTGTAGTGCTCGCAATACACTGAAGCTGACATATTCTTAAACTGTTTAAGTACTAGGAAGACCGTCTTCCTAGCCAGGATAGGTTATATGCCTCTCATCTCTATTGTGGGAGACAAGACCTGATGACCTTCAGGTTTAAGGCCTCTGAGGGGGAGAAGCTGAAGCCCTCTTTTTGTAACCTTCTTTTTTAGCGTAGTTGTGCTCTCTGACCACTTTTTGATCAGGAAGCCTTGGAGTCCTTTTAGATTAGATACAATTTTCTTGCATAATTACTTTTTGCCACCAGCTGGCTTATGCCAACTGAACTGGCAGCTAGCCAAGCTTCAGGCCAACTCAGAAAACCGCGGAGTTTATTTTAGGCAGGTGCTTTAAAGTACAGCCAACAAGGATTGCCCCTCCCTTGTCCTGGGGTCCGCACCCATGCAACCCAACTCATTGGGAAGCCATTTTATAGGCGCCATGATTGACTTGTACTCCCCACTTCCTGACTGTATTCCCTTCAAGGAGTAGTAGATACTGGCAAAAAAGGTCAGCGCATTCATCACTACAATCCCACACTTCTTTTGGCCACTACTGGACCTGACCAATGTGCCTCTCTAGATTCTGGTGTTAGCTACTAACCCATATTTCCATGAGCTTTCCCAGTTGAGCCATGAGGAGCCACAGATTAAATTATCTAGCTCCCTGAATGTGAGTTCTTCAGGGGATGAAGACCGATTCCTGGGAAATATAATCTTAAAAATGGCCATGCCATCACGCCTTCAAAGCTGGACGCCATTTGCTCATGCCTACTAGTAAAACAGAAACAATTATTGACCTTCCTGGGATTTTATCTTTCTTCAAAAACTTCTCACCAGCCATTTAAGAACTTTCCTAACCCCTTCTTTCCTTACAGATAAGAACGCTTCATCTTTTTGGACTCCAGAATGTCATCAGGCAATTGAGTCAATAAAAGGAGGTTTTACTAGTACCCCATTCTTTGTCATGGTGATGAAGATAAGCCATTTTATTGTGTCATGTGATGCCTCTAGCAGCAGTTGGGGCTGTACTTATGCATGATCATGAGGGCTTGACATATTGCAGCTTATTTCTCAAGGAAGTTCAGCTCCATGTAGCAAGCCTAGTCATTTATGATAAAGATTTGACTGTGATTTATTGATTCCTGATTCATTGGCGGTACCTGTTACAGGGGGCCGAGGCACACAGTGGTTGTGCGCGCAGACCACAAATCTCTCAATTGTTGTCGCAAACCTCAGAAGCTGGCTCACAGGAGGACCAGAACTCATTGTGACCTTCTGAGCTTTAATTTCAAGTTTGAGTTTGTCAAAAGGGCCGCCCATATTTTACCTGATATCTAAGTTGCGCACCACTAATGGGTCTCACTGTAGGTACATACTCAGAATCAGTCACAGCGATTCACCCTGAACAAATAACTTCTCTTCCACCTCCAGCTATTGCTGTGGTTATGTACCCCACACATCAACCCCCTAATACTAAACCCAAACCAAACCTAAAATCAAAAACAGATACAAAAACCAAATCTCTTAGGTAAACATCCCCTAGTACCCCTGATACTCCTTTGGAACTGTAGCCCCTGTCAAAAAAGGTTCTTCCTTGGACGCTGTTACCCCTGATACTCCTTCTGAGTCAGTGACTGAAGTTACTACGTCTAAGACAGTCCAATTATCTCTTGTCAATATAGTTTCTCTCCTGGATGCTGTTTTGGCGCCCAGTCTACTGATCCTGAAGGATGAGACCTCTTGACAAAGATTGATGCTGGTAAAGCCCCTTCTGGATGGTATCCCCAAATGGATAAGGTAATAAATTTTCGTGACAAGGTATGGTTTCCTCTGAGCTGCGTTTTCATGTCATAAAACACCATGATACACCAACCATGGGGCATCCTGTCACAAAAAAGTGCATTATCCTCATCAAACGAGGAAATGATTGGAATGGGTGACAAAGGAGAATCCCTTCTGTATCGAGCAATGCTTGATCTGTCATAGTCTAAGTCAGATAAGAAAGGGTGTAACGGCCTCTTCAACCCTCTTCAACAAGCACCAGGACAATGTACATTATTGTCATTGGACAAAAGTAATTTTAACCTAAATCCTATGGGTATGACGCAATCATGGTGGTGGTAGATCTCATCACAAAATATTCTATCTTTATCCCATGTATTCTAGCCACTATAGAAGAGGACATGACATGGTTGTTTGTGGCACATATGTTTGCCCTGTTTGTGGTTCCCCAGGAAGTAATCAGTGATAGTGGACCTCAGTTTACCTTTCAATTCTGGGAGGCTTTGTGTGTTTGTTAATTAAGCCATTCAGCTCTTTGGCCTAGCACCACCAGTCAAGTGGTCAAATGGAGCGCACTAACCAGTTTTTAAGCAGTATCATTGTTACTACGTGACTGTATCCAAGAATACATGAGCAGCGGATCTCCCTATACCCAATTCTCTTACAATATCTCCCAACATGCATCAGTGGGGGTTTCATCTATGTACGCTAATTTGGGGTACAACCCTGCATTCAGTATTGGGCCGCAAGCGCATAGTAGCATTCCTGCTGAAGATATCTTTGTATCCACATCTGGAAGGTGCATTGACAGATTAGAGTCAGCTTAATAGATCCACCAATGTTGCCAAGTTATTTGCAGAAAAGAAACGGCTTGAGGCTACTAACTATCAAGAAGGCGATTTTATTTGTGGACACCAATAATTTTCATCTCAAGCTGCCATGTTGTAAGTTAGCTTGCAAGAGCGCAAGCCCCATCCCCATTTCCCAGGTGTTGAACAATTTTCCTTCCATGTTGAACTCCCTCACACTGGAAGATTCACAACTCCTTTACGCCTTCTGTTTATCACCATTTAAAGGGAAGAAGCCTGTGGTAGTGGAGTTCATTATGGTTGAGGCTGCACTAGAGTATGAAGTAGGGCAGATCTTGAACTCACAAAGAGTCAAAAGCGGTTTGCAGTACCTAGTATATTGGAAAGAATTCTTATCTTATGAAGATAGTTTATTCCCTCCAAATAATATAAAAACTGTCAAGATTTAATTGCTAAATTCACAAGGCCAACACTGAGGCAGCTTCATCTTACCCTTAAGAAGGCTAAAAGTGCAGCCATCAAACTCCTAATGCCGCTCAAGAACTACACGTTGGCTAGCGCCCCTGAAGGGTAAGGGGTGGACCCTTTCCTTTAAAGAAAGGGTAATAAGGGCATTACTCCAGCTATGAACTGAATAGGATCATGCACCCCTTAATATCAAAAAAGTATTCAACCCTAAGGCCCTTCTTCTCACTCAAATCTCTGACCTAGGGCATACCCTGGACGAGAGATGGGTGGCTGATGCTCGTACCTGCCTACCACACGCCTTTCCACCAACTACCCTCAATCTAAACACATATAAGTCTCAAAAATCTGCAAGTTTTTATTTAAAAATTAAGTAAATTTGTAAAGACATTGGAATAATCAAGATCTACCATGGTTCTATTCCCTGTACCAAACAGGGGGCTCAGCCAGAAATCAATATGAGATGGGAAAGCCTACCTAACAAGCCAAATTCGAGCAAAAAGATGAAAAGAAAGGGTCAAAGATGGGGAACAACCCCAACACTCCATGTCAAAATCAAAAATCAGATTTGTACATTCAGATGTCAGGAAAACATCCCAAGAATAACTTAGAACCATTATCTGATACAATCAAGCGAAAATCAGGGATCAAAATTGTTATTTAACAAATTCAAAATAGCAAAATATTCCCCAGTACCTTAGTTCAGTTTATTAGCTCCCCCCACCCACCACAAGACCCAGCACCCTGCTAATGGTAGGTTGTTGGATTATACTTTTTTACTTAGTTTCCTGTCATATGCATGATAATGTATATATTAAAATTCAGTAAAGCCACAATGATTTGAGGTGCCCTTGCCACCAAATTCCACATATAATTAGGGCTTTACTATATCTAAAAATTTTCTTTATTCATGGTGTACACCCTGGGTATGATACCTCACTGATTAATGGGATAAATGGGAAATTGGAATATAGCAAAGCCCCTATTATCTGTGGAATTGGGTGACAAGGGCACTGCATATAATCCGGGCTTTACTGTACTTCCTTTTAGTCATTTTAATAAATCAAATTGCAAATAAGCAACAATTCCTGGGATTAGAGCCTTTTAACACCCCTTTTAACGTGCCCATTCAGAGCTCCTTGAAACCAGTGGTAACTTGTAGACCGTGTTTACTCCTGTGGATCTTAATGTATCCATGAAGGAAGCCAGGTTTTTTATTAGCATGCTGGGTTCCTATCAGTACGCTTTTGACAACAAGTACTGATCTGCTGCACTTTGCATCACCCACATGCCCAGTATTTGCCTCCTTGACCCACCACTGGTTTGGCACAATCTGTGCACCATATTCTACAACAATACATCAATTCTGTCATACCTCCCACAGATTAGGAATGCATGTTTACTCAATCTGTTATGATTATCATTTTGTCCAGGTTACCTGGAGCACCCCTCCCAGGAGTATGGACCAGTTGTCAGAGGTTATTTAATACACCATTCCATTTCTGCCACTGACCCTCATGCGGCAGTTTAAACCTAGTCAGCGAGTATAGAACTAACCTGGAGTTCAACCTTAACATGAATTAAGTCAATTTTAATTTGATTCATATTACTGATGATTCAACTATTATTCTGTCTATTTGAAGAGACAAAAGTGACCATGCACTCCACAACCTATTTTCTAATTATCAAAGTACCATACCAAAAATCCAGTAACTTCAGAACTCTAATGATTTGTCATCCTCAACCACCTCCATCCTTGTGGGGTTTCCCAACCAAAACTTGTGGTTGCCCCCATTGCAACCCTCTGGTTTGCCTTGAGAGCCTTTGAAACATATTTTAACTTGTATAAACTCACTTATATGACATAGTATCTTTTCTCATAGTCTTTATAACTACTGTGCCTTATCATTCTAGGCGATCCACTGGGTGCTGACGCATCCAGACTGAGAGTCAGTCTGATATTTAATTATCAGTTTACATGACAGTATAGGTCTGAACCTATTACAAAATAAGCCTTCACCAGAGTGGTGGCAAGGATTCACACTATTTGGTTAAAACCTTGCTTAGCAAACCTATTAAACTATCAATATAATTAGTAACACCAAACTACTAATTAAAACATTATCTGTAAAATTCTTCACCAACTGTCATAAAACATTCACTTCAGCTAATTTATATATGGTCTCTTATTAGGTGCTTATAAACTAAGGACTACATATTAAAATTTCAAATTCTTATCTTATGTGGTTCCCAATATAATAAAAATAAGCTTTATAGTATATATTCAGGTTTTTAACCCTTTGGTTTTAAATTGAACTTACAAAAACTTTACTTACTTGAGAATATAACACAAGAGGCATATACATGCACAACTTTGTATATGTAAGTATTTTATTTTTTATAAATAATATGTTATATATATGATTTCTAAAGAATAATCTATATGCTATAAAAGACATTTTCCATAACAATTCCTTAAACCATAAAAGCTAGGCTCAAAAGTTGGCATGGGGGTTCTTCTCAAAATAGTAGTTCAGCTAATAATCTATCCTTTTCCAAATAAGATGGAGAAAAACAAAATTAAACTTTTTTATAATTAAATTCATATCATAAATTTAACTTGGATATTGTATTAAAATTATGTAGAAAACCTTTTGTTCATGAATTTGTTTCTATGTGCACTTTGTATGTTATATTATTAAGTACAAAAGGGAAATTTATATATAATTTTAGCATCAAAAATTGCAAAACCTAAATCTACATGTATAATTATATAATAAAATTTGTTTCTTCTATAAAAAATTACCTATGTATTCAAAATTAGATATGTATGTGCCTCTTGTGTAATATTCAAGTGGGTAGAGGTTTTTAAGAAACATTTCTATACAAGTATATATACCTATTTAATAAAATACATTCACTGACTGAAGGACTGATGACATCTGAAATCATTGAGTCTGATAGGTTTAATCTATATGGCGAGTGGGTAAGATTTGTTGTTTATTTTCTATTAATTCATTAAATTTCACACCCAAAAATAATTAAGTCTGATAGGTACAATCTATTTGGGTGAGTGGGTGAAAATTGGCAAATACCATCAAATAATCCACCAAATTGCTCACCTGAAACTAAATAAAAACCAGTTAGAGTTTAAGTAAATCAAAAAGTAAATTTAGGATAAACGGTGCAGCAGAAACAAGGGTAACAAAGAAGATGTTAGTCTAAGTGGCTTGAGAGTAGTGCTGGCACAGCCTTTAGGCTATGTCATTGTGAGCTCATGAATAAACCAAAGCAACTCTGGGTAACTGCTTGTATATATAAAAAGTGTAATTTATACATTATCATAATCTAATTCTCAATATATCTCCTAAACCATTTGCTTTAAATGGTTGACCAACAATTAGTTTATATGCCTATACAATTCTATATTCATCCAATACTTAGGTAAGAGGTTCATTCCGCTCTTAGCAATCATATATTGCAAGGCCCACATTTTTATATGAAGTTGGTCACTTATCAATTTACTGTTGATTGAATCCCTAAATCCTCACTGACACATTTCTTGTTCCCTTAAATTATGACCACCGGCGCTGTAGCTTCAATCCATTAATTGCCTCCTGTTTTAGTTCAGCATCAGTATGCTTTTTTCCTGCATCAGCATAAGGTATTGGTAATAAAGTCCTTTATAATTGATATGGCCATCTGCCTGTAATTTGAGTAGCTTTAGCATATTTTGATTACTCTAGAATATTGATCTTAAGTTGAAAATTCCCTGAGTCCTATTCACTCAATTTCCTGGATTGATTGGGTTATTACGCCATAGTATATCAAATTTAAAGCTGCTTAGTAACCAAAAAATGCACAAATAAGAACTCTAGTTGAGAGAGCATATCTGAGTGAGATTGCCATCTGAAAAGGGTCATTTTTTTAAGAATATAGTTTAAGTCTACTATCAAGTTGATATAGAAGGCCTTGGAGATAATGGCATGTAAACTTTTGAGCTAATTCGCTCACTGTAGCTCTCAAGTCTAATGCACAGGTTCTGTTATGTGGGTTGAACCAAATTATTAATAAATGGACAAAGTGAGTTGACAATAGTATGGATACTATTGTCCTAGTTAAGATTTTAGGATCGCCTAAGATAGTGTCCTTAATGCTAGACTGGTGCTAACTCTCTGCCTTCAGTCCTTAAAAGGTACTTTGATAAATTCTTCAAATGACAAGGGAATTCTATTTTCAACTCTTCCTCTCTTTTCATAGGAGTTGTGGAGAATTTTACAAGCAATATTTAACTCAATGATATCCAATACTTCAACTCTGACATTTATAGTAAACAGAAACAACAAATGTATAACATCTAAAAACTCAAGTCTTTATTTTCTTGCTTTAATTTATTGAAGATCAAGGTAATTTATTAGGAACACAGTGCACAACTCTTACGTTGGAACCTCCCTAGAGAGATGGCAGCTAATGCCAACAAATTACCCTCCTAAGTCACACCATAAACGAATTTTTCCTCCTCCATTAGGTTTTGCTGTTAAATAGAGATGCAACATCAGTGGATTAACATAATTAGGCTAACTCATATGATGCTATAAGAAGTTCTATTGATGCTTCAGCAACTAATTAAAATCCCTGAGTCAATCGGCAACAAACTCTGATTGAACTATATAATTAAATTACTAATAATTCATTTGGTAATTTAACCATATAGTAAGATATCATCAGGGATCATCCCCGACAAACCATTTGCAATCCAGCGGAATTAATTTCTGAAAGATTACCTAATATTCCATTAGGACTATCTGCCAACAATAGTTATCATCTCATATGATAACTCATCTAATAAGGTAAATTACCTAGTGAGCAAAGCAGATTTTTTATAGTCTGATTGGGCTGATGCTATGGGCATTTCATCCCAAAACATTCCCCGCTTGACCAGATTATTTAGTAAAAAATAGGACTTCAGGAAAGGATGCCGCCTCAGGCTGTGGTCACAACTTAGCCATCAAAGTTAAACTTCAGCTCAGAAGAGCTTAGTCTGGTCTTCTCTCAGCGCATTTCATACCATCTTGGAAACGCAGCTCCTATTATCCTCCTACTCACTGCCACCTCCTCAGATCATGGTTCCTACGGCATCATGCCATGCCATTACTAAATTGGTCACTCACACTGAAAATATGAACTGGTCCACCTGTATTACCACAGTATGAGTCTCTATGACTCCTCGTTGTTCAAGTGATATTCTCAGCCAGCTTTACTTAGTTCTTGTTCATTCTCTCAACTCAGGCCTTTTCATGGTGGATCCAGTTTCAACCTGAGCTGATCCTGCCAATGTACGTGGTCTTCTCTTATTCCTCCATACTCCATCACTACTTTTGTCAGAGTTTATACCCCTTCTCCATTCTAGACAACAAAAGGTGAATTCACCGCCAGACTCTCTCAAATGTGGCAACAAAATAAAAATCAATATTATTTGATATATATATATATGTTTCAATTTGTAAGGATAATTTCTTTCTTAAATAAACTTAATTTTAAAATATAATTTATCTTTTGTCTATATTTTTCTTTATATATTTTCTATTTTAGATCTAATATTACAAGTATTCTATATGGGCTCAGTTTACCTTATGATTATCCTCAATGTTCTTCATTATGTAGGCATCTGTTGCTGTCTTAGCAATAATATTGAATGGACCTGACATAGGGCGTCCAATTTTTATTTTCTTCCAAAATCATGAATATTGCAATAGTCTATCTATCTCCCACATGGTATTCTTTCAGTGCTGGTCAATTATCATCATCCATCTTCTTTGCTTAAAACTTCCCCTTCAACGTTTATTAAATGCCTGTGAATGCATTTTTTTCATAATATTAATAAGTCAGTATAAGTATTGTTTTTCACTTATCCTCAAAGCTGGTTCCACAGCTAAATATAAAATCAATGTAATAAGGCTTTAGCTCATATAAGAGTTAAATCGCAATTTCCCTGTTATCATATGATCGCTGATATTATATGCAAAGGTAATTAACTCAGACAAGAACCCCAAGCGGAAGTTTTCCACAATACTAATTTTTGCAGTGTTGCAACTAGCATTCCATTGACTCTTTCTGCCATTTTATTCATTTTTGGGTGGTAGGGAATGGACACCATCCCTCATATTCCCATTAGTTCATTTTTTGGGATCACATAGGATGTAAAGTTGCCTCCATTATCACTCAATCATACTTGCAGGCATCCATACCAGTAGACTACTTGATCCAGTATAAATCTTGCCATGTTTGTAGCATCTATTCTGCTCAAGGTCTTCGTCTCAACCCACCTAGTCAGATGGTTTATTGCAACTATGGTGATACTTTACTCCCTCAGTACTAATATCAAGTGTCCCAGAACATCTTTTGACGCCATGAGCCAAGTGAACTTAGGCCTACTAGCTGGTATCTCATCACATTTTTGTGGATCTTGTGAAGTTGACATTCCACACACCAGGCTAGATAATCTGCAACGTCATAATTAATTGATTTCCAGTAATAATACTGGTAGAGATGGTCCATCTTTTTCTTAGGCCATCATGTCCTATGACTTTGTGTGCGGCTTGAGTTATTTCTGCTCATTCCAAAAACAAAAAGAATAAGTGCAGTTTTCCATCGATTGAATTGTATAGCTATCTGTTCTTCACTTTGGCATTTTCCATCTTTTTCTTAAGTTTGGTTTAAATCTCTTGGTGTCTATCCCTGATATTCCATTTGATCATCTGCTGGAATAATTCAATCACTTTCTGGTATGCAACTTGAACAGCAGGTAATCTTGATAGTATATCAGCATTATGGTGTTCTGCTCCTGCTCAGTATATAATTTTAGAATCATAGGCTTGCAGTTTCAGAGACCATCGTGCCAGTCACCCCTCTGGTTCCTTAAGATTATGTAACCAGCGTAGAGATTAGTGGTTGGTCACAATCTTAAAATTTGTCCCATGTATATACATTCAAAAATTGTTTACAGGCATAAATCACTCACAGGCACTCACTATACTCAAAGTGTATCTCCTTTCCACCGGCGTCAATGTTCTGCTCACATATGCCACTGGATGCTCTTCCCATCATCGTTTACTTGACTTAAAATGGCAATAGCCATTAATAAGATATCAGTCTGAATAGTAAATTCTCAATTAAAATTTTAGTATTTCAAGGCTGGACTAGTTATCATATATTTTCTTAGCTCATCAAACGCCAATTGAACCTCCTCATTCCACAAAAATTCTTTTTTGGATCCTTTACCAGGTGAATAATGGTTTGGCAATTACAGCAAAATTTTTAATAAATCTGAACTAGTAGCTAACCATTCTAAGAAAGATTTGTATGTCCTGGATGCTCTTCATAAATGACATCCACTTTGTTGCCAATATCTTTTGTGAAAGCAGTTGTAATCAGCCAGATTTTATCAAAAACCCTAAAATTTTCAAGCTCTTTTTAAAGAATGACATTTTCTCAGCTTTATCTTCAGATTTGCCATCGTTGAGCATTTGAAACTTCATCCAGGTGCCTCAGGTAATCAATTAATGTCTTGCTGAATAAGTTGATGTCATCTAAGTACAACAAAATTCAAGTCAACTTTAATTCGCTCAAAATAGAATCCACCACCCTCTGGAAAGTCGCCAGCAAATTACTCAATCCCTGGGGCATTCTCATTAGCTGGTATAATCCTTATGCAGTGATTATTGCGCATTTCTCTTAATCTCTTTTGTCAAATCTGTCTGTTAATATCCCAAGTCTAAGTCCTTTGCTGAAAGATTATTGGCTTCCACTAGGTGATTGAGCAGGTTGTTGGCACTAGAAGTGGATATGTATCCTTTTAGAGATTTTATTCAACCAGTGATAATTGATCAACACACGCTTTGATTCATCCTTTTTCTTTACAATAAGGATTGGACTCGCCCATGGACTTGAAAATGGTACAAGAGCCCATACTCATTCAACTTGCATATTTTCTTCAATGACTATTGCTTCAGCATCCTTTGACCAGCAAACAGGTCACATTAGTATTGTTGGATATTCCTTAGCGTTAACTTAGTGATCTCATTTTTAGCGCAAAAAAAGTTGTGGTCATCCTGAGCTAATGTCGCTCAATTTTTTTTTATAATTATAGCACTTCTCCTTTTTGTTGTTCTGATAACTCAGCCAATTGCTCATAATCAAACAGTACATTTAGAATTTCAGCAACATCCACCAGTAATCCCATCTCTGTTAGCATTAAAAGTCATGAAATTCTCTGATTTCTGCCATCAGGATTAGATGCATAACCGTGATGAAATGGGTTTTCCACTTACATTAGTTTTTTGCTCAGATTGCCTAGTAATACTCATAAAGCCGTGGCTTAGAATAATAATCTTTGGCGCTACCCATGGTTCCAGTCTCAATTTATTCCATCAGAAACAACTTCTCCACACAAATGAACCAGAATTTTTACCATTAATTCTGTGTTAACTATAGATTTGCATTAATGACAGAATGGTATTCTTTGTGTTTTTTCTCAACAGTATACCAAGGTTTTTGAGAATCTACTTCAGCATTACCCTGCATTTTCATCCAACTGACCTGCATAGGTTTGGAATTATTCCATCTCTATAAATTAGATATACAAAATTTTTCTTCATCAGTGGACTTTCTTCTCTCTGCTGATATACCAAGGGCAGGGTTTGTCCTAAAATTGTTGGGGCATTCTCCTCAAAATTGCATTTGACACCATACTCTCTCAAAAATTTCTCCATAATGAGTATATAATAATTTTAATTTGCAACACTATGGTGGGAGCTGATACCACCAGTGATCTGAACTGAAGCAGTAGTGCACTGTATGCTCCACAAGCTTTTGTGGTATTCAGTCCGATGGTTTCATATTCTTTCCACTGCTCTAAATCCAGCAAAATCTATATTAACTTCATCAACTTTTTTGAAATGATATTAATGGGAACATCACTGTCGATTATTACCTGTACTCTTATTTTGTTGACTATAGTATCCACATACATACACTCAGCATATTGCAATAAAGTTTTTACTTAGTGAACACAGCTTATTTGTTTTTCTAAATTATTAATTAATTGTGCAGACAAATCAAGAAATGATTATTATACCCAATAATAGGGAGAGAAATGTTCAATTTGTCAAGTTTAATCTTAAAAAGTTCCTTCATTCTTTTGGTATTTCTGATCTTTTCTGCGACTGATAACTTATGGTCAAGAAACTTCTTTCACAGTTTTTTTTAGTACTAGATGGTCCCATCTTTCACAGTTTTAGGGTCTGTTTATTTTGCCTTTTCTTGGGTTATTGCATTTACATCCAAATAACCACCTGGTAGTGCAGAACAGGTGTGTCTTCATCTATGAATTATTAAAAAATATCCAGGTCATCATTAAGTATGTCAGGAGGAACAGTGTTAATTGAAGTGCTAAATTATTCCATATATATATTGCTCATTGTAGGATTTAGTCCTCTCTTAAGGTTTAGCCTTTGAAGGCTGTTTATTTAATAGTCAAAAGCTATTTCAACGTAATCTCCTAGGGATTGGGTTCCCTAAGACAATCTATCAACAGAAAAGTCATCATCAAGTCTAATCTATTTGCTTCAAACATGCACGGTCTTCTGTATAAGAACAGGCAAAATAATCACTAGTCAAAATAACTAGTAAATCTGAAGGTATTTTTATTATACAAAACTTAGAGATATTTATAGGCCTTTGAGATACTTGAGATTACCTGGGGAGAGCTTGAAGTGATAGTTGGGATTGAGTAGGGTAAGGATAACTCTTTGATGATCTGTCAGGAGGCACAAGCTTTCTAATTTGACTCTCTTTTGCCAGGGTGACTGATTTCAGGGACCTTTGAATGGCAAGATATTCACCAGCTGTCTTGGTGCCTTTTCTAGAAGAATTGGCGGATTTTTCCAGGGTTTAAGTTTCCTTTTGCCCTTTTTGGATTTCATTATTTGAGTTTGTCTCAATGCTCACTGGATTGGTGGAGCTCCTACTACAAGCTGCAATATGGGTCATGTTTAAATCTCACTCATGTCCGTTAAATTCTCATGATTTCCAAAAAAAATTCCTCCCTCAAGATCTTTCCAAGGAAGGACATAATTTAGGAGGAATCTATCATGAACCCAATCTTTAAAGGCGCCTAACTTCATAGAGGCAATTGAATATTAGAACCCCAATGGTAGATCACCTGGTATGGACATGACCACAGAGTGTCAAGTTTATGAACTCGTCCTCTGGGCCTGTGATAGCAAAATAGGACGAGGTCCCCTAATTGGATTTCAGGAAGGACCAGCCGCTGAGAATTCCATTGATCAGCTTCCTGTTGTCAAATAGTACCCATGGATCTAGCGGCTAACTCTTGTAGCCTAGAATTTTCATCAGCTAGTTTTCTCAAGGCTAATTCAGTGGTTTCTAGCGTGGAAGTCTCAAGTATAGGCTGCACACTAGATGATAAAATTGGTTCTCAGCTATAAAGGGCTTGGAAAGGTGACGTTTAAATGATCTGATGATAGCTAATGTGATAGCTATTAAGGCCTCTGGTAAGTATTAATTCTATCTTGAAGGATCAGAGGATGTCATCTTGCTAAAAAGGCAACTAAGGAACCATCATCTTACTTGACATCTCCGTTTGTAGTTGGATGATAAGGAGTCGTGAAAAATGCTAAAATGTCTATTAGAGAGTTGAGATTGGCAACCACATTGGAAATGAAATTGGTACAATTGTTAGACAGCGGCACTTTATGACTGCTGTAGTGACTGAAGACCTGCTAAAACAAGAAGTATGCGGTCACTTTGGAAGTTAAGGAGGCAATTGAGATAGCCTCGACCCATTTTATAAAGTGATCAACTGCAAGAATGATAAAACGTTGACTGTACATTGCCATAGGCAGGGGTATATTAACTTTGATGCTAACCATGGCAAATGGTGATGTTGGGACCATGACCTGATGATGGTATAGAGGATTGGGTGGCTTCTGATTTGCACAAATGAAACACAAGTCAACAACATCCTGGACTGTCTCAATCATTCCTTCCAAGTAGCAGCAGTGTCTCAGCCATTGATGGGTTTTCTTTACTGCGCTGTGCTCCATGGCAACATGAGTCTTAAGAGCAGATTTTGTCTGAGCAGAAGGTCAAACATACGGTATCCAAGAGGTCCCAACTTGCTTATATAACAATCCTTTTTTGACTTGAGTCTGAGCAGCCATCTGCTTAAGCACTGTTGCATCATCAATAATTCATGGCTCCACTCTTGCAATTTCACAATGAGCTCATAGATCCAGTCCTCTTTGGAAGCATATAGGGCCAGGATAGGCAATCAGGACAACCTGTCAGCATTTTGGTGTATCATCCCTGCGTGGTGGAATATTGAGAAATTGTAGTTCTGGAGCTTAAGGGCTCATCAGTCTGGTTGTCCATCCAGGTCTTTCATCTTTTGTAACCATCATAGTGAGGCATGGTACATCACTACGGTGAAACAATTTGCATACAAAAAAAGACAAAATTGTTTGATGGCCAATAACACGGCTAGACACTCATGTTTAGTCACGCTGTAATTTCATTCTGCTCATGTTAATGTTTTATTAAAGTAAGCTATGGGTAATCAACTTGTATTGCATCCAGTTATGCCAGAATGGCCCGCACAGTCACATTGCTAGCATCAGTAAATAAAATGAAGGGTTTATCAAAACTCTAGATGTACTAGAATAGGGACCATAGTCAGTGTTTTACTTAAGGCATCAAAAGACTGCTGCTGGGAGTCCTCCCATCAGAAAGTAACCTCTTTATGAAGGAGGTAAGTTAGTGGCTTGGCGAGCTTGGCAAAGTGCAGTATAAATTGTCAGTAGTACCTGACCATGTTGAGAAAAAACTGAATGTCACACAGGTTGCTAGGTTGAGTCATCTTCTCAATAGCCTCAACTTGTCAAGGATGAGCAAATTTCCATCATGGATGACTTTACGACTAAGAAGATCTCGTCTAAAAACTTTGACATTTAATGGTTTTAATTTCAATGCAGCAGAGCATACCCATCTTAATACTTCCTAAAGGTGGGCCAACTGCTGGTAAAACATGCACAAAAACACTTGCATCGTCCAGGTAGACCTTTACACATGACATCTCCAGGTCTCCAAGAAGGCAGTCCATAGCCCACTGGAAAGTGGCCGGGGCGTTGCACAGCCCCTGAGGCATGCAAGTGGGTTCAAATAAATTCTCACTCACCATGAGCGCACATTTCTCTTGGTCATCCAGCAAAATCTATTTGCCCGTACCCAGTGGCAAGATCATTGCGGAAAAATGGGACCCAGCTAAGAGGCTTAAGGATTCATCAATCTTAGGTAGTGGGTAGCTATTCTTTCAAGTAATGGAAGTCAGACGGTGGTAGTCCATTACTACGCGATGCCCTCCATCTTTTTTTGAATAAACAACAACAGCGAGGCGTAGGGATTTTGGAATGAATTCAGCAACCCGGCATCCAATAGTTGTTTTAATTCTTTCATGATCTGGGCTTCCTCAACTTCAGACTTCCAATAGGGGCGTGCGCAAATTGGAGAAGCATCGCCAGTTAGCACCTGATGTTGATCCCTCTTCATCATCCAAGATTCTCTGAGCCAGAGGATAATATCAGCATATTCCTCAATTAGGACGTCAGCCTGTTGTTTTTGTTAGCAAGTGAGAGCGTCACTGATTTCCACCTCATCTCAGGATATCATAACATTTTCATCCATTCCTAAATATCACAGGCCTTTACATCCTTGGACAGACTAATGTGGTCAACGGGAAATATGTGTACATATGCAACAGGCTTATTCTGAGTTATCTGCATCGGCTAATCAGTAAAGTTGGCCATTAGGACAATCAATGGACCCTGGTAAGCGGGATCCAGCACTCCAGGACATGTAAGTGGTTCATAAATGGCCTGATTACTCTCTACTTGAATTTCCAATATGTGGTCCATTGGTATGGTAACTTGGAGACCAGTCTTCACTAGGATCTGTGATTTAGCGGTATGACTACGCGGCCAGGTGCATATACAGGCTTTCCCTCCATGGCCTCTGCACAAGAAGGTGGCAACTTGGTCTTTGGTCCAATAACCTGATACTCTAGATGTTCAATGTGGTCTGGATAAACATGTAAGCAACATTGGGGTTTACTATTCCCTTTCTCCTTAGGAACATCCTTCACAACCAAAGGAACTTGGTACCATAAAATAGAAAAGTACAAAACCTTGTGGCTTATTAGAGTATCAAATTCAACTAGCAACTGGGTGCCAATAAGCAAGTCATAACCGTCATTTTAACATGATGTCGGGAGCCATAACAATCAGAAAGCCAAATTGAAGAGGCAATGAGCAGTAGGCTCCCAGAGAGCGGGTACATTGAGGACCCGCCGTTCCATAGTCAAGGGAGTGATTCTGGCCCAATGCAACATTTATCCGTTTAACCAGATAGGAGGAATGATGTTGACAGGGGAGCCAGTGTCAATTTATGGCCAAGATCTTCACCTTGTGGACAATGACATCTACTTAGGTAACTTTGGTGCCAAAGTGGGTAATTGGGTAAATAGTGTTGCCTGGAGGGAGCGGTTTAGAAAAGGAAACTAAGAGAAAGATAAATCTTTATTCTGAACCTTGGAATTTGGGACGTCCAATATGCCAAGTTTCTTCAGAACATAACACTCAGCGCATGGAGTTAGAGAAAGTTGAGGTTGAGGCGTTGTGTCATCAGCAAAGCGTGCCACATGCCCTAAGATGACTCCGCTTTTCCTGACTCATTGGCTTGCTTCTTCCAACAGGTATTTTCTTGGTGGCAAAAGATTCTGAAATATGAGCATGGGTTGCAACGTGATTTTGATCTCTGAAAGTGGCCAATGGCATGGATATTGAGATTTTTCCCTTTATTTTGGAGTTTGGCGTACTTCAGGCTCAGGCTTCTTCCATTATTAACTCCTTAATGTTGAGGATGGATTTAAACTTCTTTTTTGCGTTCTGGAAGTAGATTATTAGGTTGATAATGTGTTGGAAAGCGGAGAGAACAGCTAAGATGGCATCATCTAGGGTAACATATCACAAGAAGCTAATTCCTGGTCTTCATGATAAAAGCGTTCATCAAATTAAGTATGGGTTGCCCCTCATCTCAAGTGGATGCGCATGAAAGCCTGCTTACAATTATAAAGGGTTAAGTTACCGCTGAATTCTTTGATAAGGGACTTCTTGATGGCTGACCACATAGTGCACGTCTTGAAATAAGGCATCATAATCTCTTGTTCCTTGCCATCCAGACAGATTTTTAAATGCTGGCATTTTTGTCAGATGGTATCTGGCTCCATCAAGCCTTCATATAAAAAGAGGTACAACTGGATTGTCTCAGCACAGGGACTTACTTCTCCTGAAATGTAGGTTTGAAGTATCTGACAGGTTCATAGAGGACATGAACAGCATGAGAGAGCGTGCATTTCGAGTTGGTAGGCTCTGTGGTGCCTATATCAGTATGTGGAATAGCCCTATCAAACTGACGGCGGATCTCATCCATTTCATCCTGAACGGTGGCATAGCATTCATTGACATGCTTAAGGGGGGCCTTAGAAACATAAATTTGGCGCAGACTCTTGATCTCTTTGGACTGTTGGGCCAATTACTCTGAGAGAGCATCTTTTTAGCTTCAATTGTTTGGAGTTGGGAAATTATCCGCTAAATGTGACAATTTGATTGGTTTTGGGAGGCAAATAGGTTGGCGCAGTTTCCAGTAATCTTCACATAGTGGTTGTATAAGGAGGGTAATGTCAAATCAGCATCCAGATGTTCCCCTTCAATAGTCATATCAGCTCCTCAGGCCACCAGTAACAGTTGTCATCAGATGGTTTTAAGTCAGGCTTTGTGGTCTTTATTGTAAAAGAGTTTCAGCAGATGATGAGGCATGAGGAGGTCCCTGGGGACCTCCAGGCCCGGGAAGACTTGCTCTCCGTCTCTACCAATGGTTCCTATTCCACTGGGGCCTCACTTTACACCATAACTTCTGGATTCAGAATTCATCACTAGTCATTCACTTAGCTTCTGGATACAGATGAACAAATTGACAAGCTGAGATTTATCACTTAACGATTTTCAGCAATTTAGTCAAGGGGGTGGATAAAGCATGTTCAACTCTTTGGTTTATGCCAGTGGTTAATTGGACCATCCGCTGGGCGAATTCATTCTTTTTTTTTTAGTACTAGAAGGGCGAATTCATTCTTTAAGTATTAGTTGCCTCCAGTGTTAATTTTGGAAAGGTGGCGTTGGATGTCATTTATCTCCCAAAGGTTGCTCATATTGGCTTCTTGAATATGCGGCTAAAATTAGAGGTGGCGTTTTATAGCTTAAGGAGTTAGCGTGGGTCTGGTGGGTCAATCTTAGCTGTCACTGCATCTCCATGTGGTTGAGGGTGAGCAACTGCATGTGTTGGTGAAAGGCAGGATGCACAAATCATTGGAGGTATGAATATTTTTGGGTCACTCCTATATCATTGCTCAAAAGCTCTGCTGAGGAATTAAATCAGCGCAAATGAATAGTTGATGTAGAGCTGCTTCTACTAGTTCTCCCACCAGGGGTTACAACTTCACCTAGAAGCTCTCAAATTGTTTAGGTGACATTGGGAGCCTGAATTTGATAGGTGAATTATCTAGAATCTAGATAGTTAAAGTCATGGCCACACAGAACTTGAGTTCTTGTGGTTGAGGTAGCGTCACATCTTGATTGTTGATAGTGACCCATTAGTTCAAACTCATATTCTCCTCCATATTGGGAGGGCCATCTTTACTGGAATTGTTCATAGAGAAGGTAGGTCTTCACCAGGAGCCTCAGAAGGACCTGGTAGAAAGCACCAGTTTGTCTGACTTCTTCGTCCTCTATGAAGGTTAGGGCCTTTGAAGGCTGTTTAATTATAAGTAAAACGCGGTTACAACAAAATCTCTTAGGGACTGGGTTCCATAAGGCAATCTTAAACGGAAATTCATCATTGGGGCTACTCTGTTTGCTTCAAACATGTACTTTCTTCTGTATAAGAACAGGAAAATTAATCACTAGTCAAAATAACTAGGAAATCTGAAGGTAGTTTAACAGTCAAAACTCAGAGATATCTATAGGCCTTTGAGATACTCAAGATCGCCTAAGTGGAAGCTTGAAGTGATAGTTGGGATTAAGTAGGGTAATAAGAACTCTTTGATGATGTGGCAGGAGGCGCAGGCTTTCTTTATATTTGACTCTCTTTTGCCAGGGCTATTAATTCTGGGGATATTTGAATGACAAGTCTTCACCAGTTGACTTAGTGCCTTTTCTAGGGGAATTAGAAGATTCTTTTAAGGTTGAGTTTCCTTTTGCCCTTTTTGGGTTTCATTATTCGAATTGGTTTAAATACTCACTGAATTGGTGAAGCTCATATGGCCAAGATGCAATCCAGGTCATGTTTGAATATCGCTGTCTGTTTGACACTCATGATTAATAATGCACATCATTATTCTCAAGTCTTGACCAGTTTCCTTTTCTTTAGCCTAAAAAAGGTTCAACAGGTTTTTCGTTTTATTGCTCCAGCACTGAGCACCATAATGGCTTATATTTCAGCAGCTGTTGCAAGTGATTCGTTGCTTATTGCTAGGCTGTTTTGGTAATTTGGGGGTTTTCACTATATTATTAGAAAAATCTCTTTTAAGTTTAGGGATTCTTTGCCAAACTTGTGTTAAAAGCTGGTTGAGACTTGAAGCTTCAATTTGGTGCATAAAAAGTTGAGGCCAACGTGTTCAAATGCTCCACCATTTGAGAGGTGATAGAGTTGTTAGTTAAAGTATACACCATAGATCAGTGTAAGTCTCTATAAGGTCAGAGCACTGCTTTCATCACATTACAAGCATCAAAATCACTTGATGGCATTAGCTCCCATTGAGTTTTGCGCCTCTTGATAGAAACAGTTGACAAACTTTCCCATAGTTTCATCTTCCTGGAGCTGTATTCCCATGAACTTTTGCTTTTGGCTAGCCATTCATTCAGGGCTACCAAATTATTTCAAATCCCACATTTTTCGCCTCTTTATATGACTAGTTCCCCTGCAAATGGGGTAATACTAAATTCCAACAATTTATATATAAGCATTTGATCACTGTAACAGCTTTTTGGCAATCGCTGCATCCAAACATACTCACTATAATTAGTCTGAAGAACGCTAGGGCATTATCCAATGAAACGTTGGCAATTTTGGGATGTTCAAAATTCTTTAGCTCTCACGTTATCAATTATAGGATGAGCAGTGCAGCCATCCATTCTAGTGCCAGTTGGAGTGTTATCCAGGGCCATCGCCAAAATGGCAGTAAAAGCACTTGGCATAATTTGGTGGGCTGAATGCTCTCCACTTTATTTCTTCATATAAGTCATAATCACTAAATTCTGTTTCTGCCTGAATGTAAGACCATTAATGTTTTTCAATCTCTTGTACTTATTTCAATAGTTGATTATGCTTCTATCATAAAAAGGTTTCATCCAGCTCTGCTTCAAATGTGACTTAAATATTAGCAGGTCCTTCATAACTTTGGAGTGTTTTTCATTTAATTTGGAGTCTCAGAATTTTAACCAGATGGAATCCCTCAATGATTTAGTGATATGGGATGAAATGGCCAATCCTGGCGGAATGGCTCATTGACTAAATTTCGTGGTGCTTTAATTTTTGTGTGGTGAGTTGCTCCTCAAATTGGGTCAAGCTGAATCATCATTCCACTGAGAAAGTTAGGGTTGGTCAGGGCCAATCAATGGCCCCAATTTGGTATTCAGATCAATGGTGACTATTAGCATAGGATGATCCATTTGAATTGATTATTTGATGTTGGCAGAAACTGATGATCCTGAGTTCAAGGCAGCCAAGGATGTTTCTGGCGCCTAATAATCAATTATTGCCTAAGAAAAGCAATTCCCCAAATCAGGTTTATGGATCACCGGTGACTATTAGCCAAGGATGATAATTTATATTAATTTAGTATATGTTGACGGAACCCAAACAATTTAGAGTTTGAGGCAGCTGAGGCTGTTTCTGGTGCCTCATATCTACTTAATAAAACACATTCACTGACTGACTGACTTACTGACATCTGAAACTATCAAGCCTGATGGGTTCAATCTATTTGGGCGAGTGGGTGAGAATACACAAATATCATTGAATAATTCACCAAATTGCTCACCTGAAGCTAATCGAGTTTAATAACTTTAATCTATTTGGGTGAGTGGGTGAGAATTGGCAAATAAGATTGAATCTGATACTATCGAGTATGATAGGTTCAATTACTTTGGGTGAGTTGGTAAGAATTGGTGAACATATATATAAAACAAAGTCGTGTTAGTTACACCATTTATAACTCAAGAACGGCTGGACCAATTTTTATGATCTTTGATTTGTTGGATTTGTCTCCGCCCCGGATAGTAGAATAACTATTAAAACATGGGAAAAATATAGTAAAATAAAAAGTTTTATATGTAGCAAGTGAAAATCCTATATATACTTCGATGGTATTCGCTATATTGTTACAGCTGAGCAGTTTGATATTCATTTGATTTGATATTTTAAGTGGTTTTGTTAACTGGGTAGTGGTCATTCGGGTATTTAACAAGTTTATCTAAATCAAAACTGAATCAAAAGTCCAATTGATTTTAAAAAACCTCCTTTAGCATAATTGGCTCATCCCTCTCTCTCACAAATATCACTTTTTATAACGAAAAGTGAATTTAACAAGAACTGAGAGAGCAACCAACTGCCAGAGTGTACTGCAATTATAGAGCAGTGAACAACAGCCAACTACCCAAGCGTAGGGAAGTCAATCCACCCATCTGTGTGCAGCACATAGAAATAGATGACTTGCCTGCACCAATAGTGAGTTTTATTAATAATAAAACCAAGGTCGTTGAGATGGACAAACTATCTGCTGACCTTCCTGCTGGCCCAAGCCCTGACATGACTAGAAACAGGGCTGGGCATTCCATTATATATGTGCCAAGTAACAAACTGGTGACATGAATGACTACAAAATGAATGAATGTGGAGATGGGTCATGGAGCACTAATAAATAGTGCAAATGATAGGGTTGACTCCTTAGGATTGATGCCCACTGACACCCAGATGACAAATGCAACCTTCTGGGAGCAAGGGCTGATGCCAAGAATAGTGGAGTCAGGAATATTCCCCAGTGAACCTCAATTAGTAGAGGGGACTGGGGCCTTGCAGGGTGAGAAAACTCTTGCCAATAAAGTAAAAAACCTGGATGAGGTATTGGTAGGATCCAAAACCAACTTGGATTTAAATAACAAAAATCAGCAATTTAAACTAATAGAGTCAAGCAATAAAAAGTTTTGTACTGACATGGAGAAACTTACCAAATCAGCTCAGGGTATTTAGGTGAAGAACAAGTTGGGTGCTAACCCTGAAACAGCCTGGTCAGGGGGGTGAATGGTCCTCAACCAAAATTGATTTGGTAGCATGATTAACTCATCAGGCAGAATGCCCGATACACAATTGGGTGCAATCCTCAATGAAGGTATTTTGATAGGGGGCTATAGCTTGATAATGCATCAATGGCCAATCCCAAACATCTAATCACCAAACCAAGATGATCTATTGAAGACCAACCAAGGTTGGGGTGACTCTGTATTGGTGACCAAACTGGAAGCAGATATAGCACATCACTATTATAAATACACTGTGTTCAAAAAATACTGGCCTATGATATAATATATTCTATCAGGCAATCATTCACCTCTGGATATACATCCATCGCAGGACCTGTTCTTTATAAAAACCCTGAGAACAGCTCAGATCTAACTACAAGCCTTCATTTACCAGTATTATATATAGGTAATTCACTGTATGCTCGTCACCAAGGTTATGAGCAACAAGTGCCCCTATCACAGAGGTTTGGTATTGAAGACCATTCAGATTATCTCTGATCAGCTCCGCTGGATCTCAAAATTCTTGCACATAATTCCTGGGTGTTATAAGGCCACACATTTGGCTTTCCCCGCTGGATTGCTCATTGCATGCATGAAGCTACTAATCATCTTAGAATAGTATGGCCTGTAAGCCCGCCGCTGCTAGAACTGTGACTAGCGATGGTGATCGCTGATCAGCAATGGTCAGAGGTGCTAGAACTCTAGCAGCCCGAAACCCCAGTCTTTTTTACCCTTGGCTGAATTGCCTGTATTCCACCCTTCCCTCTTACTTTCCCTTAAATTTATTTAATAAAGTATGGAGTTTAAAAAAAATCTAGCATAATCAGCTCAGCTTTTGGCTCTAAACTTCAACTCTATAAAAGGTCAGTTGTTCGAATCCTGGCGTAATCTATATATATAAAAGTAAATGTGTATATGTGTGTGCGATGCCCAGCCAAAACTAGAGCATGTAGAGCTCTCTGAAAATCTGGCTATAGGTGGACGGGAGGGGGTCCGTGTGCACCTTGAAGCCCGATTTTTACTTTTCATAGTAAAATAAAAAGTTTTATATGTAACAAGTGAAAATTCTATATGTTTTAATGGAAATCGGTATATTGTTACGGCCGAGAAGTTTGATATTCGGTTGATTCGGTAGTTTAAATGGTTTTGTCGAGCGGTTGGTGGTTTTGGGTTGATTAAGCTTAACGGTTTAAATAAAGTTAGTGATTGGATGATTTAATAAAGTTGATTGGTTTTTGGTAAGTAGTTTAGATTTTGGTTGTTTCGAAACATTTAGTTTTGGTTTACGAAGCGGTTGGTGATTAATGATTTTTAATCTTATAGTTTTAGCTAAGTGGTTTAGTGGTTTAGTTAATTCGATAGGTTTAATTGGGTATGGCTGAATGGTTGGTAAATTTATATTGATTAAGTATAATTTGATTACTTAATTTTATCGATAACCATCTACAAATATAAAAATTATGAGATTATCAGATGAACTTTAAGCCCACAAACAAATCTGTGTTAAACTGGGTATCAACAAAAATTAATCTTAAATTCTATTTACAAAAGAATCGGTATGTTGATTTGTTTATATAAATGCATTATCTCGAGCAAATAACCAAAATCACCAAACTTGGCACAAGTATTCTATAAAGTTTGGGAACGGAATGCTAATATGTAATTGTTTAATATAATCATATAAATTTAAACATCAGTTCTATATAAGATCTAAAACGTATATTTCTAATGGTAATTATATAGCAATTTGGTTGTGTATTTTCATATTCATTTAATTCAATAGTTTCATAGGCTTTGATATTTAGTTGGTAGTTTTTGGCTGTTTTGTAAGTTCAATAATTGGTTTTTGCTGTGAGTGGTGGTTTATTTTTTGGTTGATTTGTAGGCTCATTAGTTTCAGATAAGCGATTGATGGTTTAATTAATTTGGCAGACTTAATTGATTTTAGCTAAGTGGTTGGAGGTTGGAATTTTTAATAGGTTTAATGGTTTCTGAACTTATTGATAGCTATCTACCAATATAAAAGCTAAAATAATTTAGAATCTGATTGATTTGATAAGTTTATTTTATTTGGCCGAGTGGTTGATGGTTTTTGGTCGAATCGATAGGATACAGTTTAGCTTTGGAGGTGATTAGTTATTGGTTGATTTGATAAGTTCAGTTAGTTTTAGCTGAGTGGTTGGTCTTTTTTGGTTGCTTCGATTGAGCAATTAGATTTAGCCGAGTAGTTATTGCTTAACTATATATAAAATCTAAATTAATCAATTCAAATCACCTGAAATTCTATAGACACCTTAGCGAAGCACGGGTAACTCCGCTAGTTATCTAATAATTCACAATTTGTCATCTGAAGCTAATCGAGTCTGATAAGTTCAATCTATTTGAGTGAGTGGGTGAGAATTGGCGAATATTATCTAATAATTCACCAAATTGCTCACCTGAAACTCAACAAAAATCAGTATTAAAGTTTAAGTAGATTAAGTAGTTAGGATAATCAGCTCACCAGCCACGAGGGCAACAGCGAAGCTGTTAGTTCGAGTGGCTTGAGAGTAGTGCAGGCACAGCCTATAGGCTATATCAGTGTGAGCTTATCATTTGATAAACTAAATATCGTAGCAAAGCATGGGTATCTGGATGTTAGGTTTATATATTTTATAAACCTGCCTAATTTGGTTCACCTAATTAACAAAATACTTTTGGCAAGTTAAGTAGAAGTTGATTTAGTAGTTTATAAGATATGTCATGTACACGATGATGTTAAATATAGAGATGTTTCGGGTAGCAGTTTGGTGTTATTTGATTAATTTGATAGGTTTATTTTGTTTGGCCAAGTGGTTAATGGCTTTTGGTCGAATCGATAGGACATAGTTTAGTTTTGAGGGGTGATTAGTTATTGGTTGTTTTGATAAGTTCAGTTAGGTTTACCTGAGTGGTTTTTGGTTGATTCGATTGAGCAATTAGATTTGGATGAATGGTTTTGTTTATTAATATTTAAAATCTAAATTAATAAAATTGAAAAACTGAAATTTTATAGACACCGTAGCGAAGCACGACTAAATCGGCTAGTATATAATAATTGACAAGCGACTGAGGAAGATGATTCCAAGAATGATCAACTACAATGAGTCAAAGCATGCGTCAGCAAGAAGCCAAGATATTCTAAAGTTACTAGGTGATCAAAGTGGTTTCCAGCGCATACTAATCAATTTTAAGGTTAAATCCAAATTTGATGTTTATTTAAATTAATTATTTATATGGCTCACTGGTAACTCAAGGCCAAGGATGAGCTGAAACTAATAATTGGTCATTTGGAAGGATGGGGTGATAGGGTCAACGCCAGGGAAGAAAGTAGCGCAGCAGAAGGCTGAGAGAGTGGTTGGCTGGAAGAACTAGCAATGAGCTGATAGGTCAGTGGTGGTCACAATAGCCCTTTTATAAATATAAATACCTGGCACTTCCCTTTCAATAAACATCTCCCTTTGCCTAATCTTCCTTTTTATAAGTTTATATTTAATATTGTTGGTTGGGGGTTAGGCTGGGGGATCCCCAAATAGTGCAGGTGACACACCAAGGGGTCAGCTGGTGCTGCTGGCCTCATTGCCTGAGGCAAAATGGCAAGAGCTGACCAGTTTTCATACTGGTTGGCTTGCTGACCAGCAGAGCCCACTGTTGCAGAAAAGTAATTTTCTGACATGGAAACTTTTCTGAATTATTAATTATTAACTTTTGCAACAAGGTTGTTTTTTCCATTTTTGCAATTTTTTGCTCCACTTTAGTTGAATCAGCCTGAGCTGCTGACATTAGGGTATTCTGGAGAACGCTATCCAACTCCTTCCATTAATGCTAGATTTCACCCTGAATGGAAAAAATGATGTTATAATTCAGCAAGACTCAATTAATACATGTAGTGAGCATCAAATGTAAACTTTTGAGCTGATTTTCTCATTGCAGCTTTCAAGTCTACTTCTCAGGTTCTGGTATGTGCATTGAACCAAATTATTGATATTGACAAAGTGAGTTGACAATAGTATGAATACAATTGTCCTAATTAAGATTTTAGGACCACCTAAGATAGTGTCCTCAATGCTAGACTGGTGCTAACTCTCTGCCTTCAGTCCTTAAAAGGTGCTTGATAAATCCTTCAAATGACAAGGGAATTCTATTTTCAACTCTTCCTCTCTTTTCACAAGATTTGCGGAGAACTTTGCAAGCTATATTTAACTCAAGGATATCCAGTCCATCAACTATAGCCCTTAGAGTAAATATATATAACAAATGTATAACTGTTAGATATTGAAGTCTTCAATTGTCTGCTTTATTTTACTGAAGATTAAAAGACTTTATAGAGAATCTGGTGACCAGCTCTTATGTTGGCACCTCTTTGGGAAGATGGCAGATGACTCCAACATATTACCCTCCTAAGTCACACCTTAAATGGATTATTCTCCTCCAACAGGTTTTGCTGCTGACTAGAGATGTGACATCAGTGAGGTAACTTAATTAGGTCAACTCTATGAAAGCTACCAGAAGCTTTGTCGATTTTAATCAACTAATAAAATCTTGATTCAAGTGGTGACAAAAATTAATTGGCTAATATAGTTAAATTACCAATAATTAAATTGGCAATTGAACAGTATAGTAAAATACATTTTTTAGGATCATCCCTGACTAACAATTAGCAATTTGGCAGAACTGTATCATGGCAGATTAGCTAATATTCTGTTAGGACTTGCTAACAATAGTCATCATATTTTTATGATAACTCATCCATTAAAGTAAATTATCTAGTGGTCAAAGCAAATTGGGTTATTTTTTGATTGAGCTGGATGATATGGGCATAGAAGCCCAACATGGTGTTAAATTAACTTTTCTAATCCTCTATTGAACGCCTATGATAAGAAAAAAAACAAACACAATTGGATTTTGTCCAAGATGCTTTAACGATTCTCCCTATTCTTTAAGTTCCTTACTCATTCCAGAATCATCACACAGCAATTTCTATCCTCTAAACTGACTTCTCTCATAAATGGGAACAATTATACCCATTTTACTCATTGTATGCATTGTATGCATTGTGACCATTGTACTCCTTGATCATTGTGATTCTAGCCTGGAGACCTTTTATGTTCCATGGCTAGAGAATCCCTTATAAATACCTTTTCCTATATAACCTAATAAAGTATCATCATTTGCCCAAAGTTATATTAGTTTCTTATAAGTCGCAATAGAAGGATAGATATATCATATTTGAAAAGTTGAAGGGATATTGAGTATCCTATATCACTCTTTACATTATTCTGTTAAAGTTACCTCATCACTGAATTGAGGCTTTACAAATGTGTAGGATTGACAGAGTTTCTGGATGAAATTATACCTGTTCCCTTAGAGTGCTTGTCCAGAACTCTACGTCATGGTGCTCACTACAGGGGCCCATGTTCAATTAACTATTTATAAGTAAACTAGAGTCTCCCACTAGAGAAGAAATTTAATCAGAACAATCAAGTGCTAATATTTTATGTCAACCCATTTAGTCATTCTCAGTTGGCTCATGCAGAAGTCAGATGATATTACTTCCCTCATTTCAAAGGATTGATTTATATTCCTCCTCTGAGGAGCAGCTCTAGAAGATTGGCCAAATGTTGCTAAGAGGATTCCAGTTATTCACTATTGAGTTATCTGATCTTATACCCTCCTTATTTTATAGGTGACACAACCAGGACCAACTATGGAAAAACTACAAGCGATTCCACAATATGAATTGCAATCAAGTTCTGTCCTTTTCAAGTAGCATTAAAAGGTTGTGGGCAATATATTATGGAATACCTACAGCCCACAATGAGAAGTTCCCAAATTGTTATTGTTCATCACCATGCTCTAATTATGGAGGTCTTCCAATGGAACCAATAGGTGTGGAAGCAATGCGCTATTTACACAATCAGCTTGAATCCAGTTTCCTGATGGTACAACAAGTTGTTGAATAAAATCACAAGCTCATCTTCAAGTCTCCCAATGGCTGGACGAGCTTTATTAATAAGCTAAACTCAGAATGTGATCAAGATCTGTCATCAGGGTATGATTGAATGAGGTGTCACTGTCTTCTGGTTAGATGAAGCAAATCAAGTCTAGATGGAAGCTAGGAACGTGATAAATACTGCCAGAGTAGTTCAACACTTTTAATCAGTTGATGAGCTCAAACAATATACCCAACAAGAGATGTGGGTCACCATTCTACATATTGGAAGCACAGTTAAAGCGATCACCAACCTTCAGGAGGAACTATGAAATCTCTGAAGCCAACAGATGGCCATGTAAGATGGCATAACCTCCCACAAGACCAATTGTGTTCCTTAACTAATGATTTAGGGACGTTTTAGGGGCTAACAACAAGCTTTACCATATTACATGAGAGTTACAGGATGCAAACCAAGATCAAAAAAATCTGAAAATACTGAGTTATGGACCTTAATTCATGAGCTATAGGATGAGGTTACCACTCTTAACAATTCAAGGAATTTACAAAAAGGGATTGAGAAAAATGGTTGACTTGGGAGAGGCGCATGGAGACTGACCTGAGCAATGGGAATTGCCAATGTGAAGTCTGAGTTCACCACCAATAACGTAATAGAAATAGGTGAGGAAACCCCTTTGTTTGGATCTGACCAAGATGAGATTGCTCAGCCCCAATGGTCCATGCCTGTGGCACTATTGGTACTTCCTCCTTTGACTGACAATTCTAGACAGTCTTATAGCTTTTGTAAATGATTCTAGGGGTTTGAATTACAACTGCACAGGGTATAACTTCTAATAAATAAGGGAAACTGTATGGAGATGATAGCCTTAAAAACAGAGGATAAATAACTTTATCATTGAAGTTTTTATATGCAGCTTATACAAGTTATGTAAAAGAAAATCTCTCCTGCAATTTTACATTTCAATCATAATAAACTACACAATAGAGTATCAAGCAGTGCATAGTTATCTGGAAAATGGTAGAAATCATTGGCTTAGATTTTTGGGGATAAAACCCTTAGAAATTGGTTTTATGCCAGAAGGGAAAAAAGAAAATATAATAATGTAAAAGGGACTTGATTTACAACGCCATAAAGCCTCATAAATAATAGTCAGTGATTTGAGGCATATTGCTGGCAGGGCGTTAAGAATTCATCCCTCTTTATTTAATCTTGCCATGGCCCAGAGTAAGTTGATAGTAGTTTTAATCCTATCAACTACTAGCTATATATAAAAACGTGAGTGTGTGAGAAAGGTAATCTAATTTAACTTAATTTGATTAATTGACATCATCAATGAGAAAATCCGTCATAAATTTAATTTAACAGATTGATATTGGCGTCAAGGCCCTAGCAATCAAAATATTTGTCTAAAATAAATATTTAAGTAAATAAATTATAATTGAATGGTTGTTCAGACCTAATTGCAATATTTTCCCCCACTTGACAAAACATTCTAGAACAGAAATTAGTTGTAGTTAAATGGTGATTAAGAAAATGAGGCCGTTAGGCCAGGCAGCACATAAACATAATCAATTATTTGATGCTTTTGGATGTGCACTGGGTAAGAGTAGGTTTCTCTAAAGATACCTTAATTTCTTCCTAGTGGGGGTAGTTGCACCTGATGCAACAGCAGGATCCTTTTTGTATCTGTGGATTGGTAAAAGGATCTTTATCATAAAAACCTTCAGAAATTTCTAGAGTGATAACTTTTTAAATGAGGGCCTGATGGCCTGGTTTATTAGTGCATTTTTGTCTAGCGCAGAGTGGAATTATGTCGGACTTTTAAATTCACTAGTGCAGATTTGTAGTAGGTTGGCAGTCTTCTTTATACCAGATTAGAATAATTACCTCCTTGGACTCAACATACAAAGTTAAGGAAGGTTGTGAGGTGGAATATAGCTGGGAGGAAATTCAAACTCCTTTAGCTCTGGCAGCCATGTAAGCATAGTATACACATCGTCACTTAGCATACAGTGCAGGCATGATGAAAATATGCCACATCCTCAACTGTCATAATAATTGCAACCTTGATGGGTTCAACTGAATATGTGGTAACTGTGCCCGCCAGGACACATTAATCATCTGAGGTCTCCTTAGTATAACATAATGGAACCTGCTGTCCCCCTACATCCAAAGTATCATTTTTAAAATTGTCTTTAAGCCCATATTTTCTCATGAAAGATGTAACAATAAGTGCTCAAAATTGTCATTAGATAAAACTATGGATGTAGCAGACAACACTTCAGTACCAAACCCTAAGCGGCAAAGAGCTATACACTCCTAGTGAAGTAGTGGCATTAGTAACCACTGTGCCATATGTTTTTCAATGATCTATATCAGGTTCTGTCACCAATTTCTTCATTAGCGCTGAAAACCATTTTGATGGGACTTTGCTATCCACAGTTACCCAAAATGGTACATTTCACATGCTAATATCAGCATAAATACATTCAGCGTGATTCTATGGGCTGATGAGAGTGTGAATGTCAACATTGTCTGCTTGACTCAAGTAAGTAAATCAATAAGTGGTTACCTGTGGCCTCAGAGCTGGTGCAAACTCAGTTGTAATATTGATAAGGGTGATTCCTCTGACAAGGCAACGTTCCAACATGTTTAGGTCATTAATTGAAATTATTTAATTTTTGGTGAATGTAGAATATCCCTTTTATATTACGCCAAAGCTTTTCTCAAGTCTTTATTGGTAATCACAGTCATTAAATGAATTCTTGACTCTTTCTTGGAAAGCTTGGTGTTAGGAGCACCTAAAGTAAGGGCACAGCGCCAGAGTTTAATTACCATCTCAGTAAAGGCAGTATTAAAATTTAAAACGGGTAGCATGGACCAGTAAAATTCTGTGAGGCTTGTAGGCATGAAAGAAAGCGATCTGAGCATCATCATGACTCAAAACTTGGGCCCCATACTGTTCTTAAGCCTCATAGTAGTCCCAATCCATATAATCTAACACTTCCTCGCCAGCTTTAAAGTTATTTTATAGGAAGGCGTTATTCCAGAATATCATCCATTAAGATCCACCAAACTCATCAATGATAATGTTTTTGGCACTAACAGATGACATAATGACTTCAAATATTTTTGATAGTACTAACTCTTGACTATAAGGGCCCAGTAAATTTATTAACGTGGCCAATTTAGTATATTCATTGGTATTCCCCATCATATATTCAAATAGCTATATGAAGTTATGAATATTTCCATGACTATCTAATTTGGGCAGGTTCACTGGGGTAACTGAAGGATTAGGCTCCAGAGTAACTTAGGGAGCAGAGCTAATGGAAGTGGAAGCCACCAAGGCAGGGCTAACAGTAGCAGCTAATAGATATACAGCAGTTAATACGTTGGGCACATTAGCCCCAACTTCCTCCATAGAATGTAAGAAATTAGAATCTGATGAATTGGCTTAGCAATGCTCTTGTCTACATTTACAAGTACCATTTTTTAAGTCTGACATAGTTGCTTTACTATGGAATGAAAGTTCTGACATTCTTCTGTGTATTTTTGTTCAGCCTTCTTCTGTTTCCAGGCAGACTTATCCAACTGAGAATGTAAATTCTTAATTTCTTGGCCTAGGGATTGGGCCAAGCTTTGTAAGCTATTCAGCTTCTTTCAGAGGTTGACAATAGTAGCTGTCCCATCCAATAATAAAGCCAGACCACTAAGGCAGTGCAGAGACTTAGTGTTTTTTTATAAAATTGGAAATAATTGACAAGTATGCCCATGAGACTAGCACTCAACGGACCTTCCCTGTAATTGGTTCAACATAGAGGATATACAGCAGGTCACCACAATCATCATCAGATTATGAGATTTTTCTGAGTTTATATCAGAATGTAGGAATCCAGCTTATGGGTGCTCACTGGTGCTTATGCCTCTGGATCCGCAAATTTATATAAAATTTATTAAAATTTACACTAATAAAAATTTGTGTTTTTTATGGTTTTTATTAATAGCATGAAGTATCTATGAAAAGCAATCCCTCTCAATATTCAAACAATCAGTATTTAAAATGTTTTGAGGGTCAAAGGGAATTTGAGGATAGTTTTGAAATAGCTTAAAGGCTTTTCAAATTAGTTAATATGGAATGTGCTCCTATCAGATCTTGGAAAAAGTGAGTTACTTTTTGGGAAACTGATAGTTGGGGTTTTGGGGCAGGATGTACCCATGCGGTAAGGTTTTGATGTACTTCAACCAATCACTGCTAGATAAAGTATTTTCACCTTGGGGGACCTCTGTCACACCTATAAAATGGGGGTTCCCATGTAGGTGCTTTGAGGGACTTGGTGATGGTGGGGGGAGTACCTTCCGCTGGTTGCCCTGAATTTCATCATGTGGTTGGAGTAATCTGATCATTTGATTTTACATTTGGCGCCTGTGCAGGTATCAAAATAGTGTTACCCCAATTAATGGGTTCCACTGAGAATTGGCTAGGGTCTTTTGGCCAATATCCATGAGATTTTCGTTATCATTATTATTAAAATTACCTCTGGGTCTATTGAAAACTCATAAACGGCTATTCCTTGTTTTGGCTAAATTCAACCCAGGACATTCTTCCTCTGCAGCTGAGAGGGAAAATGTCTGACACAGAGAAAAGGATACCAAAAGTGGCCCCTGTAATGAGCACCAAATGTTATAATTGGCTTTAGGGCTTAACTTACAACTGCAAAGGTTATAACTTTATTGATAATAAAATAGTGAAAACTGTAAGGAGACAGTAGCCCTAAAAACAGAGGATAAATTACTTTATCATTAAGTTTTTATTATGCAGCTTATACATGCTGGGTTAAAGAAAAGATACCCTTCTAATTCTCATTCTCATCATGATAAACTATACAATAGAGTACCAAGCAGTGCATAGTTATTCTGGAAAATAGTAGAAATCATTGGCTTGGATTTTTTGGGATAAAACTCTTGACAATTGATTTTACGCCAGCAAGGTAAGAGAGAAATATAATAATAAAAAAGTGATTTGATTTACAACGCCATAAAGCCTCATAATTGATAGTCAGTGATTTGAGGATTATTGCTGGTAGGGAGGTAAAAATTCAACCCTCTGTATTTAATCTTGTAATGTCCCAGAGTAAGTTGATAGTAAATTAATCCTATCAATTATTAGCTATATATAAAAACATGAGTGTGTGAAAATATAATCTACTAGTAATTTAATATGATGGGCTGACATCAGCATTAAACAATCTGTCATAAAGTAACTTAACAGAGTGATACTGGCGTCAAGGACCTAGGAACAAAAAAGCCTTAGTCTAAAATAAGGATTTAAGTAAATTAAAACGATTGAATAATTGTTCAGAACAAATTACAACAGAGGGCTTACTGGGAACCCAGAAAACTAGGACCTCACGTCAGGTCTTCAAAGCTTTGTTCAGACCTGCTGCCTCTAGTATGCCCTTCTAGTCTTATTAACAATTTAACCTCATAAATTGCATAAGTCTGATCTTGAAATGTGAAGTCATTCAATATGATGTCTAGATTGACAATGCATGGAGTTGAAGATTTGGTTAAGGCCCCCACTATAATAAATTGCTTAGACAATTAAAGCTGAGACTTCATCATGCCCTATCTTTCAGAGGACTGATGGAGTTATGCTGATGTTGAGAGCGCAGTACTACATGAATTAGGTAGCCCTAAAAAAATGGCACACACAAGGCTGAGTTCATTTCAATTCTTTTCTGAAAGAATAAAATTATTTTTTAGTTTGCCATTTGTTTCTACCATGAGGCTCATGTCACAGATTCAGCTAAGAAGAAATAGACTGGGCTCCCAGTCAGGGTGTGCGAGCACCCAGTGGAGGCCCCAGAATGCCAAAGGCATAGCAGTCCAAGCAACTAATAGAAGTGGGGTTCTAGGAGAGACGTGAGGAAAAAAAGTTCAGTAATGTACCAAAGGCCCCCAAGGAAAACTAGATGGTTACATTGGGGGCAACTGTGAGTCTTTCAGGGGCAACCCCCAAGTGCGGGAGAGGCAGGGAGGATGACGACTCCTCCAGGGTTCACAGTTGCTGGCCTTCAGGTTCTGATAGGGGGCTTGTGCACCAGCGGGGGATGGCGCAGAGGCCGCCATGTTATTGGAAATATGTGCATAGGTCTGGTAAACCCCATGAGAGGGGCTGGGACTGAACTTCCCCTGGAGGGGGCGCTCTAGGTCCCATTGGTAGGCTGGACCCACAGCGGCAGGGGCTGCTATGGAGGTAAAACCCACATGCAGTGGCCCAGGGACGCCTTGGGGCAGCTCTAACTGGGGAGCAGATTTGGCAGACTCAGCAACGGAATGGATGGAAGGGTCTCCGCTTAACAGATGTGGGGAAATGGACAACACAATGGGTTTGTCATTGGGGCTGGAGAAGATTATTGAGTTTATGATCTACTGCCATTTGGCAGTATTGAGTGACTGGATAATCCAGTTGTTGAACATCGGCAAGAGAATTTGGGCAATGGCGCACTTCATCAGATCAATCAACGGAATTTTTATAAATTTTTAAAGTAAGGCAGAGGCTGTGGCAAACTAGGCGGATTATTCAGATTTTTTTCGATGAAAGGCAAAAGAATGAACTGACAACTGCCCTTGGTGGGGGCAGTTGCCTTTTAAACTGGGTGATAGGCATGGGGAGGTATCATGGGATTGGGAATTTGGGGGGATGGGGAAGGGATTTGGTTGGCTGGCTCAGAGGGGGTAGAAGGTGGCTTTTGATTCTGGCAAAAGCTTAAAAAAATTTTGCAAGATTTTCCAAATTTTTGGGGCCAAGCCAAGTCAATACTTTTGATCCAGTCCAGGTGACTCAAGTCATCCTGTTTTCATGGCTTGGGCAGTCCATATTTGTCCTGGGAGGCAAGGGTCCATGGATTGGATTACTTGCAATTCGTGCCAGTCCCTCTATTGGGCTATTCATGTGATCCAAACTCACTGGATCCATTTCAAACATTAAGGCCAATGAATCAAGTCGTTCAGGGCTGGGTTTGTGATCCAAGCTGAATTTGGCTCTGGCTTTCAAAGCCTACCAGTCCAAACTGGCTCCCCAATCTGGAAATTACTGGCTGGGATCCAATATTGGGAATTGCCATTTTCCCAAATTTTGATCATGGCTTGCCTGGGGGTGGGTGAACCCAGGGCCCTCTCCGTGCCCCCTGATGTGTGCCATCTCCCTGCAGACCTCTTCTATCAACCTTACCAGGATTGAAGAGGGGAAGAGGTGGGAGTGGGATGGCTTTTGGTAGGAAAGCTGTCACTGAGCGCTCATCTATCACATGGGTGAGGTCGCCCAGCCATGACAGAGGGTCCACTGGAGCCTTGGGGCCCCTCTTCATCCAGAAGGGGTGCTGAACCCTATCCAGTTGCAAGGGCTGGTCCCCAAGACTTACAGCTCAGGTTTTTTTGGAGGCCAAGACAAGGTTGACTTTAATGTGAAAATTGACTTGAAATCCTACCAAAAACTACCCTAACCTCCACCGTTCCTTTCTGCCTGCATTAGTCAAGGAGTAGGATACCTTTCCATGATTATATACTTCAAGCGATGCAAGTTTACCTTTGGACCACTGAACATTAAACGCATGGCACTCACTCCACTTTATAAGGTAATGAGAAGAGCCTATAGGAGTCAGCTATAATTGTCATAAAATATGGGCCCTTAATGGAACCTCTCAAAAGTCACTTGCTAGATTTGCAAGTCTAAAGGGCACTATGCTGCCAGCTGCCAAAAAAGACGCTTCAATATAAATTATATCGCTTCCTCTATGGATGAGGATGAACAAGAAAAAGACAGTAAACGATAGAGATGGGATACTCTATTGTCAAACAACTATCTATCTCACCTCAGGCTCCGGACCAAACCCAAACAGTGCTCACTGTGGCCCAAAGTCAGTGAGCTGAACTTGAATAGGAAGGATAGAAATTATTTTTAACCTTATGCCATGCAGATTGCTGAACAGAACCAGTACAGGGAATCAGAAGAATTTAATGAGTTAACTCACTTAAAAGGTGTCAAAGTATCCTTACTTCTAGAGCTTTGAATATCCATTTTCTAAACGTAGGGGGGAGATTAAAACTATGATCAAAAAATTTGATGATCCCAATGTTCTCACATTAAATGCAGATTCGGATTATATATGATTGCACTTATATCAACATACTTGTGAATAAGATATGGGACATTCAATTGTTGACAGAGGAGCACAAGTTAATGTGATTTTAAGTTACTTTGCAAAGAATTTAAGAATTGCTCCTGACGTGACCCATAGTCTACCATATGGGATGTCAGGCCAAGACAATACTGTTAGCAAAGGAGACTACAATGCTTTGCCAATGTGAATTGGATTGAGTAAATTAGCGCCTATGCTATAGTATTACCCATTCAAAACTACCAATTTTGATTGGTACAAGTTTCTCAAATTTTATGGACAGTCATCAGCTATGAGGAAAGTACCTTAAGATTTTCAGTCATAAGTGCTCCTTATTGTTCTTGGGATGAGCAGGTTTTTCTAAGATAACTGAAACAGTTTTATCAATGTGAATTATACTGACATAATAATAACTACACAATATAAGAAGACTAGTTGTCATATTAGGGCCTTACTGTCCATCATCTCCAAAAATCAGGCAATTTTTACACACTTCCTCCACTTGCAAGCTGCTTCCAGGGGAGCAACGAGTTGTAAATATGGGTCTGATACTGTAACTGCCAGGTGATTATTGAAAGAAGTTTACCCCATGAGAAAAACTTGAATTAAACCTCATGCATCACCTGGGTTAATTGTTCCAAGGCATCAGAAAATCTTTGTACTCCTAGTCAACCTGACAGCTTATAAATCACTGTAACTAAAAGACAGAAGATCTCTTACATACATTCTCTTCCCCTAGGATTAGGTACTACACATTAAAAGTATTGGAGACCTGTCCAAGTTTAACCTCCTGAACGCCGCTCCTAGCACATGTTCTCTTATAGACCAAAACCAATTAGAAAACCTTAATAAAGAGAAAAAGGATTAAGCCTTGGCTTTAATGTAAAAATAAGCACATATACTTGCTATTGGGATTATGGCTTGGGGGTGTACCAGAGGTATACTGCATTGAATTGTCACTGGGGATGCCCAGACCATACGTTCTTTCCCCATCTGACTTGTTCAAGCCATTAAAGAAGCCATTCAGAAAGGGCTTAATTATTTACTAAGACATGGGATGATCATGCTCTCTTGCAGTCCCTGAGCCAGTCCTGTACTTATTGTAAGAAGAAAGTCAGCTCCAACTTAGTTGTTATCAATTATTATCACCTTAACAAGATTACTAAAAAATACACTTATCTGCTACTATGTATAGAAGACGCTCTTGATTGTCTAAGAGGGGAAAGTACTTTATCATTCTGGATCTCATCAGCGGCTATTGGCAAAAGAAAACCACCCAAGGCTGAGCATGAAAAAGTGTGCTAATATCACTTCTCAATGGTTGTATTGACCTACCCGCATGACCTAAGGCTTATGCAACGTGCCAGGCACCTTTCAAAGAGCCATTGACTCCATTTTAAGGGGGATTTGAAGATGAGCTGTTTAGTATACTTGATGATATCAATGTTTTTAGCGCACCTTTAATCAGCCTCCGTCCCATTTGGAAGAAGTTTTCAAGAAAATCACCAAGGCACAACCTAAATTAAACCCAGAAAATGTCATTTTTTAAAACTCAGATGGATTACCTGGGTCACTTCGTCAACAAACATGCAATATAACCGCAGCCTCAGAAGCTCAAGGCTGTTAAATTGGATTAAAAGTCTCAAGAACAAGAAGAACGTACAAGTGAATTCGTTATAATGGAATATTACTGCTGGTTTACACAAGAAATTGCTCATCTGGATGAGCCTCTTTTTCACCTACTCCAAAGTGGAGTGATTTTTCTGGTTTTCTTAATGTGAATTTGCATTCAACAAGTTGAAAGTAATGCTAATTCAAGTGCAGTGCTGTGCTTTATCCAATCTTTAAATGGACTTCCATTATTAAATCTGATGCTTCATTGACAGCCATTAGGCTGTGCTCTCAGCACAATGAACAATGGAGGAGCACCTGGTAGTTCTCTGTAGCCACAGTTTAACAAGAAGGAAAAAAATTATATGGTAAACAAACATGAATTATTAGCCATTATTTTTGCCTGTAAACGACTTATTATTTACATTCACTGCACTAAATTCCAGGTGGTTACTGATCACTCCTCTCTACGGTGGCTATATAACCAAAAGATCCTAAAGGGCGTCTAGTAATGTGGGCGTTTAAGCTCCAGGCCTATGACTATGAATTATATATTGATCTAGGTCTTCTCATCATAATGCTGATGGACTTTCCTGGCTACCCCCTTTATGTCTGCACTGATCCCATATGCTGACCAGTTATTTGAGAAAATGAACCCCATAAATAAAATGCTGAACATCTCCTTCTTAGGTGTACTTTTTGATCAATTAATGAAGAAATACCAAAGTCTGGAATGGATAATCTATAAAAACAATATTGACAGTAGAAGGTGACTATATCCCACGTTTTCCAAACACCATCATTCATTATGCAATCTCATCAAGTTGTTGGGAATGGAGGACTAGTTAAGACGCTAAAGCAGTTCTAGAAGAGTTACTATTGGGAATTGATGAGGTTTGCATCCAGGACCTTTTGATAAAGTGCCATTAGTGTCAATATTAACATTTTTTTAAGCCTCCATCACCTATCAGCTGATAAGTCCACCTGGGAGTGGCACATTATCTTGATTGGCATTTTTGGTCCCTGCCATTCAGCAATTTAACCATCAGTACATTATTGTGGCCATTGATCACTTAACCAAGTGAGTTGAAGCTAAGCCCTTATCTGGTAATGGATTTTTTTATCACTTCCAAGTTTTTCATGGAGCATATCTTTAATAGACATGGGTGCTTCAGGTTATCCTGATGGACAAAGCTACCAAATTCACTTTGAAAATGATTGTGTAACTGAACTGGCATATGAGGATTATGGAGATTTCTGCTCCTTACCATTTGGAGACTAATGGGACTGTTGAGAGAATTTAACGGAATCCTAAAGATATCCTTTATAGTTTGCTGCCTCTTCTCCTTCAAAATGAACTCTCTACATCAATTCTGCTCTTTTTGGCTACAATATAAGATATTATAGTGCCTCTGAGTTTTTTCATTCCAAACAACTTTATGGTTGATAGCCCGCTTTACCTTCCATATTGTACTCCATTGTCAAGGATGAGATGGAGTCCAGCATAATAATATTTTGATCGAATAGTCAAGGCTCTTATCAAGGCTTATACTGAGTCTTATGGTTCCGCCTTGAATAGACAATTAACCAAAAAACACAGGATGATATCCATTGAGCACCTTTGCATGATCTCAGCGTGGGTGATTAAATAAAATACTGTGAATCTTTAATAGTGGGCGATCTCACAAGTTGTCAACACTATGTAAAGGACCATAAATAATTTTGGAGTGCTCGTCCCTTAATGTCTACACTATCAATAACTTTCTCAATAAAAATGTTAATAGAGCTCATGCAGAATTCCTCAGGCCTTACCACAGCAGTCCAATTCCATACCAGCCTCCTCCAGAATATAATAAAGTCAATGGGAAGTGTTGCCAATGGTGTCAACTCAACTTTAATTAATCCTCTCATTGAACGCCTATGGTTGGAATGAAAAGAAAGGCAATAGTTCTTCATCTAAGATGCTCTAATAATACCCCTGCTCACTGAGTTCCCTAATCATTCCAGAATTGTCACGCGGCGATTTTTACCCTCTAAATCGCCTTTACCCAAAAATGGGCACAATTATATCCATTTTACTCATTGTATGCATTGCACCCATTGTACTTTTCAACAATTGTTTTTCTAGCCTATAGATACTACTATTTCATGGTTATAGAATGCCTTATAAATACCCTTTCCTTATAACCCATTAAAGTATCATCATTTTCCCAAAGTTAGCTTAGTTTATTAAAAGTCGCTCTCATAGTATATATTTACCATTTTGAACAGTTGAAGTGATATTGAGTATTATATAGCAATCTTATGTATTCTGTGGAAGTTACCTCATCGCTGAATTGAGGTGGTGTGATTGTGTAGAATCAACAGATTTTCTGGATGGAATCATACCTGTTCCCATAGAATGCTTGTCTCATGCTCTACATTTATATTGATGGTATAGATGTGGATTTGAAAACATTCACCTAACATTTATTGCACATCAAAGTAGTTTTTAAACTTAATCTTGAGCTCAGTTAAAAACATTTTGATAAAATGCCAGTTCTTTAGTCTCAGATGGAGTATCTAGTTCATATAGTTGTCACTTGAGGAATATGGTTACAGCCTAAAAAACTTGACGCCATCAACTGCATGAGAGAACCTGAGAGTAAGTGAGATATCCAAGTATTCTTGAAATGGTTGGATACTACTGCTACAATATACCAGTAATTGCACAACTCACCCAACCTATATAAAACTGCTTTGAGGAGGATAATTTTCCAATGGTCTCAAGTATCAAGGACTACTTTAATCAGTATGAAAAGCCTTGACTGAAGCCCTCAACCTGAGGTATCCCAAATTTGACCAGCCCTTTATAGTGCAATCTGACGCATCTCTCATGGCTATAGGTGTTGTACTTTCTCAGATAGGTGATAATTGAGAAGAGCATCTAGTAGTTTTCTGAGTGGTGTTTTGGTTAAGAACAGGTGTCTTTGCGCAAAAGAGATGTTGGCCTGGCAGGGCAATATCTGCTTCCACTCTAGTGCAGGTTTGGTTCAACACAGGTTCAAAACCTGTAATGGCTAGGACAAAAAAAATTTCCTCCAACCCCTCTTGTTATTAATGAGTCATTTAATATGGTGTTAAAAAAAAAGGTTGATTTGAGTGGTTGTCATGCAGGGTAGTTCTTGTTACTGCTGAATTTTTCAGAAAAATAAAAGAAAAGAATAGTTTTGCATACATGTAACCACAAGCTAAGTGGGATAAAATGATGTAACAGGTTTTTAAACCTATTCTGGCTAGGACAAACTTAATTTCCTCTATCCCCTCATATCATTAAATAATAGATGATATGGAGTTAAAAAGGAAGATTTGGGTGGTTGTCATGTGGGGTGGCTCCTACTAATTCTAAATCCTTTTTTAAATAGGAAAGTTGTTTTGTTTAATCATGATTGCAATTACATTATAACCAAGTAGGAGTATTAGCCATTATTTACGCCTGTAAATAATTTTGAGCTTATATACTTGGGACCAAATTTAAAATTGTCACTTACCATGCTTCCTTACAATGGCTATATAACCTTAAGGAGCTCAAAGTCAGCTAGCATGATGTCTTCAAAACTACAGTCCTACTAGCATTAGATAGTATATCACTCTGAACAACCCTATCAGAATGTAGATAACCTTTCATGGCTGCCTATTTTAGTAGCATTATATCCCTTTGTGGCCCAACTATCTAAAATAAAAAATGGAAAAAAACCTCCTTTAAAAAAGCTCTAAAAAGTATGAAATAATTGAGAAATTAAGCCTACTCAATAGCCCTTTTTGAAGTTGGTGCCATACTTTAAACTGAATTATAGAATTTTTCTCACAAATACAAATTATATCTTATGTCTGGATTAAGTCCAAGTGTAAACTATAAGCAACTTAGAATATAGTACTGAGTATATAAATTATAAATACCTATTATAAGTCAGTTAAAATATGGCGCTGACTTCAAAAAGGGTTTTATTGAGTAGGCTTAATTTCCCATTTATTTTATACTTTTTAGAGCTTTTTTTAAAAAAGGTTCTTTTTTCCCCCAAAGAAATTTTCAAGAAGGTTCTTTTTCCCAAAAAACTTTATTCCCAGCTCTTTTCCCCTCAAAAATAGTTCATTTTTAAAAGTGGCTCTTTTTCCTACTTTTATTAAATATTACTATCTCTATATATTATTTTTTGACTGCTTACTATTTCTCTATAAAATTAAAGCTTTTTATATATCTATTATATATAGTATCTTATAAACATGTATACTAACAATTCATTTTACAAAATTAGTTGATTTTATTGGTCAAGTAATACTAAATCTACTGATCACATTATCTACAATACTTCATTTTATTAAATTTATTTGAATTTATTGGTCAATGTATATCAAATTTACTGATTGCCATCTACAGTAATTTATTTTATTAGATTTGGTTGCTTTTATTAGTCAATCTATGTAAATTTATTGAGCTTTTCTTTCTCATAACAATCACTTTAGTTACTATAATTTGATTTGAACAGCAAATTTGGATAATCACACACAGGAAAGATGGGTGACTTTAATAGCAAAAATAATACAACATGGGTGAGCGTTGCGGCAAGTGGTGCACTTAACGGTGCAACTAAGGGCAAGAAACGCCCTGGAGGGGGACCAGGAACCCAAGCCATAAAAAAATTGCAAACTCAGACACCATCTGGGTTTATAGTATTTATTGTAAAGCACACGCAATACATGTACATTCAATTCAACCAACCTTTGTCAAAGGTGGAACATGGGATCAGACTCTTCCTTGGGGATAAGTCACCGACCCTGTGGGAGTAAACATGTGAGGCACAGCCCTCACTTTTCCCTCACGCGGTGTACATAGCCACCAACAACATGGGCCGCAGCTGGATCAATATTGGTTTTGAAACAGCTGATGAAGCCAATGCCGCAGCAAAAATCTGCATGGAAATTGCCCTCCCTGAGGGCAAAAAAATTGTGTGCACCGTGCGCACCAGATGGAACAAAGTGAAAACTTTGTTCATCTCCTTTGACTCGCTCTTCACCAACCTTCCTCATAAGATAATCAAGGAGGAGCTCCGCAAAGGTCTTGTGGCCTACAGAGAAATCCAACAACTCGAATTACAGCAATTTTGCTTAATGCCTGAACTGTGCATGGGCAAAGCTATCACTGTAATCAACCCCTTCCCAGAAGTGGAAGAGGATTTATCTAGAATTCCCCGTGCAGCAGAATTTCACTTCACAGATGGGGGCCAGTCAGCTGCATTCCAAGTTACACTGGAACGCGCACCACCCATTTGCAACCACTGTGGCTCACTGGGCCACAAGGAACATGCATCACCTGTAAAAGAGGGCTTAAATGGAAAATGATTTTGTGAAGAAGCTATGGACGAAGATAATGAAAACTTCGCCAAAATGACTGATGGCTACCACCCATTCCGCTGGGGTGAAGATGGACTATACTCCATCGTGGACCCAGTTACAAGTAAACAGCGTAAAGCAGCACAAAAAAGCCCGCAAGAGAGCAGCGGCTGAAGCGGCGGCACACGCGGAATCTGCCATTAACCATGGACAAATTCAGGAGGATATTTCAGATATTCACCAAACCAACCAATCAGAACAATATGCCCAGGTTGAAAATTTTCACAGTAAGCAGACTGAGCCACAAAGCGTCATCAGTCATGCACATACTGAGTAACAATGCAACCACAATTTGGGTGAAAATGCGGTGCACAATGCAACAAAGTTGAACCTCAAAAATATAAAATCAATCAACAACCCGCATCAAATCAACATGAGACCTGTGCAGGAAAAGTTGACGCAAATGCAAAAAACTGCAATTCCTTGAAGCATTGGGTCAGATCAGGGAACCAACAATGGCAGTGAAAGAGTTGGAGTACAGATGCGGAGCATGGCAAAATGAGCTGCAGTGGGATAGGCTCAGAGGGTCCTCCCAACTGCTCCTGAGGCGCTGCGGGCACCTCGAGAAGTGTCAATAGGATGTTAAGTATTGTGGGAGCCAGGGCTCATACGTCCCAAGCCAAAAAGCTGGCATTCCTGAAAAAACCTCTTGTAGACATCTTGGCCATCCAAGAAACCCACTGCCTACAAGGGGAAGAAGAATCCTGGTCAACCAGGGTCGCACCATCACAATCAGTATGGACATCTCACTGTGGGGTGATAGTCCAAAACAACAAAAATTTTTAAAATTTACAAATTCATCATCACACTTGCACGGTCAAGTCCTGGTAGCAACAATCACATGCCAAGATGAAATAATTCTGTTAGCATGTATCTATGCACCGTGCACTGCAACTGAGAGAAAAAAATTGAAAAAATTTCTACTCTCACCCTCCCACCAGATATCATCATGTTAGGCGATTTCAACTGCTGGGATAACCCCAATACAGATTGATGGCCTAATCCAGGGGATACTCACCTGGACACATTGAATATCGCACAATGAAGGCATTTCTTGGCTTACAGGATACTCTTCCCCCCAATTCACCAATCCTTCCCCATATGACAAGACCCAACATACATTAGGGATTGCTCATATTGATGAGTCGTATTGACCACATCCTCATCCCACAATCCCACCAGTCAAGAATATCCAAATTTACAACAAAAAAGATCAATTTTTCTGATCACTAATTGGTTATGGTGCAGTTGCGCCAAGCCAATCCCACACAGGTGTCGCCTCAGAGAAAGCTTCACCCATAAAATATAAGATTGCCTGAGATATCTGACTGGGTTGAAAAAAGGCTACAAACCCAGAATTCACAGCCCCATTCACTTCAGATCCCATTGGAACATGGGAAAATTTCAAAAAGGATTTAATCAACAAAACCTGACATATTGCATCACGCAAGTACACTGCGGACACAGCCACAATCAAGCGTAGCTTGGCAGAACTAGACCACCTGGAAATAAATACTCCAAGATCTGGCTATAGCCCTAATTGGGGATGCAAATGGGCAGAAATTTCAGCCCAACTTAACAATCTCATCTTTGAACACCAACACAGAATCAAAGTATAAAACAAAGGTAAGTTCATAAAGGAAGGCGAAACCTGTTTGACATACTTTTTCTACCAATTCCACTCCCGCAGAAACCAGCCCACGTGCACACAGGTCCGCAAGACCAATGGCACCGTGACAACTGACCCTGAGGAGGTCAAGGCGGAAGTACACCGCTATTACACTGAATTATATCGTGATATGCCAACAAATCCACAAAAAATTAAAGAATTTATTCAAACTGCCAAGATACAAAGTACACCAACAAAAAACAATATACTATCCCTTATCAAGCGGGAGGAGCTTTGAGAAACAATTCGCGGTGCACCACGTAGGAAATGCCCAGGGCCTGATGGGATACCCTACAATTTTACAAAAAATATTTTCAACAAATCGCCCCCCTCCTATTGGCGTCAATGAACCAGAGTTTGTTGGAAACACGCCTATTACCAGGAGGCCATGAATCCTACATTATAACCTTGTATAAAAAGGTTGACAAGTTGGACCTGGCCAACTGGCGCCCAATTGCACTCTCCAACACTGACACAAAGATTCTAACAAAAATATTAGCAGCTAGATTAGGCGCAATTGCATCTGACGTCCTATCACCCAACCAGTTTGGGTTTATACCAGGGCGTTCAATCTGGAACAACATACACCCTGTTGCAAACATTTGCCAATCCAAAGCAACTGGTGCCCTGGTCTTCTTGGATCAGAAAAAAGCGTATGACCGTGTTAGCTGGCCATACCTAAAAGAATGTCTACATGCCTTCAAACTCCCACCAAGATTCATAAAATGGGCGATGCTCCTAACAGAATCTGCAACCATGGCTGTATGCGGCCCTGGATTCCTAACAAACAATATCAAACCACACAGAGGGCTCAAACAAGGGATCCCCTCAGCCCACTGCTATACAATTTCAGCTTTGACCCGCTCCTCGAGTAACTGACTCACGTCTCATGGGGATAACCGCACAAGGACAACCAACATTCAAGATACTGGCCTTTGCAGATGACTGCGTAGAAGGTATAGAAAACAATGAAGATTCCTGACAGCTGGAACGCACTCTAGAGGAATAATTTAAGGTGAGCAATGCATCGCTCAACAAAAGAAAGACAGAAATTATCCTCTTAGGCAATACACAAACAATTGGGCCACAACATCAGAACCTCATAACAACACACGAAGAAAAAAACCCAATCATTTTACCCTTTGCAACACCTCCCACCACCACTCCTGTCTGACACCTTGGAATCTGGCTAGAATCAGGGGGATATGCTAATGAGACAATGGAAAGTAACCTGTTACAACGGGTATCCAAACGCGTCGCCTCCCTCAAGGGAAGAACCCACAGGACTAACAGGACGAGTTACAGTTGCTAACTCGCTCATCCTCCCAATACTGTGGTACCAGGCCCACGCGATCGCCTTCTCACCTATCTTTATAACCTCAATCTGTGCGCTTATCCAGGTCGGGCTGTGGCCTGGCTCTCACCCTCCTATATGGATGGAAACACTATTTGGCCCATGCTCAAGCGGAGGCATGAGACTAATAGATTTTGAGAGCCATGCCAATCACATCCTAGATACCTAGATAAAGGAAATCCTTGCTCCAGACCTCCCGCAACAACATTGGTCCAGAGCAGCAAGGACTAACTTTGCACAGGCGCTCAAATTAACCAACCCACATAGTCCACCCAGACTACTTTCATACCTTGCCAAGCACCCTACTGCAACGGGTCCACATGGAACCTCCCCTCATTTCAAACATATCCTCTAAACTATCCGCCATATGGGATGGACCATAGAGAACATGGGTACTATACAGGGAAGGGGACAACCCAGCCCCCAATTCAAATTAAGAAACCCAGAAAATTACCCCCAGAGGGATATGCTCGCAACAACCACAAGCATAGCTAGGATAGAACACCTAGATATGTTGGACATTCCCTATGATTTAACCACACAGAAAGCAATGTTTAAAATGACACACCACCCACTCCTACAACCAAGGATAAGAGCAAACGCCTGGCGCTGTTTGAGAAGGACCTATAGGACAGCGGACCGCTCCAACTCCCTCCACAAAACATGTGCAGTATGTGGAGGGGAGGGATCCCTACATCACCGCCTAGAAACATGCCCCCCAACCAAAGCTATATGGCAGGAAGTTGCACGCCTGCTCAAGATTCAAAACAAACAGGAATTCTCGAGATCAAAGAGTATCTTTGCGCTCCAGATCGAGTCACCAATCCCATCTAACCTCCATTCCCTAATAATACCCATTGCAATGTGAACAATACACACAATTGCATTAGATGCGTTCAAGGGCACAGTCACAACCATTCATGAGGTTATTAACAGATTCCATGTCCACTTACTGGAGCACTTCCAAGCCTGGCTCTATGGATATATGAGACCAAGGCAAAAAGCGCTCATAGAATCATGGTTCCCACTCTGGTTCCTCCAAACAGACCCTTTCCTTCACACCTGCTCCATAGCAGGGGAAACCCCCTTGGAGTAATGCACCAACCTCCCCATACCTGGCAGTCCCGCTGGCAACAGGGGTAACTTGAGTACCCTGAGAAGCCCAACTTTATATTTGTTGGTTATTTCCTTAGTTTTACGTATATCTAGTAATGTCCATCCCCTGGTTGGCTTACCTCAGTTGAATAAAAAAAACTCTTACACCCACTATTGATTTTATGGTATAAAATTGAACTCTAGCGATTAAAAACAGATATTTAACTATAATCATCAAACCTGAATGATGTGGGCAAACCAAAAATCCTAATACATACCTATGCTTGACCAAATATCCAGGATAAATAGAAATTCAGGAGTGGATGTCACTTCAGTCCATGATTATAATTTGCCAACATAATAAAAATTGTTTTTGGTGGAGCTAGTTTTTTTTCTAATTGCTAATCACCTTCTTTTAAGCCCATTCTCAGAAGCACAATTCCCCCCTCATTTTCCTATTCACTGTCACCTCACACAAGCAAAGTTCTTCAGGGTCACTTGGTTGATCACATTGATGATGCACTCCTGAATGCATGTATTCCCTCAGGTCAGGCTTTAATGAAAATGGATTTCACAGCTTTCTGTCATATAAGAATTTATCAGTTAATCTTATATTTTGTTTGGAGTGGGTCGACCTGGGGATGATACTGCACCAATTGAGGGGAAATTGAATGAATGGGAAAGGAGGATAAAATCTGGAAAACCTCCATGCGTGGCATATGATAGGCCAAGAACTCCATGGACCGCCTTTGCTATTTGCTATCTCAGTTTGGGGCATTGGTGCGCAACGCCAACACAGTCATAGTCGTCCCCTACCCAAAGTTCCTGTACCAGAATTGAACTCAGGGAGGCAGTGGTAGAGGTCCCTATTCTACCACTGGGGTATCCTCCCCTTTTATCAGTTAATCTTGCAAATAAATTTTTCAACGCATGCTTTACTCAGGTCAGGGCTCTCATGACTTCATGACATACAAGGATCTTCAGAGCTGATCCCACTGATGAATTATTAAATGCCCGTATTCTTTCAAGTTGTTCTTGTCCTTATTTTGATCAGATTTGATCTACCTTGTAACTATTTTCACATGCCTCTTTAAGGTGGACCCAGTTTCAACATTAGCTGGTCCTGCCAACATTCACACTCTTTTTCATTCTTACTGTCATCATAGTTCATCCCCCTTCTCCATATATAAGACAATGGAAGGGCGGAACACTGCCAGATACTCTTGATTACAGCAAAAAAATTTGATATTACTTTATTATACTTTTTGATTTTTTGTTTTTTAAGGATGATCTCCTCATAAATAAATATATATTTTAATATTTTCTATCTATAATGATTTTACCTCTATGTTTTTTATCTTATTTCATTTTTTATAATTTTTTTCTTAGATTCAATACTTTAATTATCTGCTATAGACCTTTTTCACTATAAAACCATCAGTGATGTTTTCAGCATATAAGAATCTGTTGCTGACAAGGCAATAATCTCAAATGGTATCATCCATTGGGCATTAGTTCACAACTTGTCACTAATATCAACAGGTCCTGATATAAATTTTAACCGTTGGAAGCCAGTACATGATACATCTAGTATCATAATAATCGCGACTTTAATGCCAATTGCCATTATTGTTAAAGAAGATTTACTGGTTTCCTTCATCAATAGGTTATTGACCTTATTTGCCATTTCTATTTCTATCCACCGCTTCCAGAGTTTGCTCTTGTATGATATTCTGCTGATAATATTTGATGTAATTTTTGGCCTAAAAACTTAACTATCCCCTGTAATGAGCACAAAATGTAAACTTTTTAGGTTTACTGCACAGGTTCTAGGTGTGCATTTTATAAATTGTTTATATTGTAGCTAATAAGGTGTAACAGTAATAATAGTATGAAGGCTATTACTTAACTAGTTTTTTCACAAGCAAATATATCCGCTCAGTTTTCTCCTATGGACAGTTACTGACAACAACTCTTCAAACCATGTGAAGATTCTTGGAAAAAACCATCCAACAAGTGAAACTATCCCTTCAACTTTAATAGGAAGAGTTGGCAACTTCTGGAGAACAAAGAAACTTCTCCCTTCCATTTTTAATGCAAGAGATTTTTGTAAAACAGTTAAATATGGGAAATTATTCCTCAAACTCCTCTTAGAAGGATAAAATAATTGTATTACTAGTAAGATAAACGTCTTATGATGTTTTTATTAATAAATCATAAAGGGATATAAATATAAAGAATAATACAAATCAAGTGAATTATTGTAAGAGATAGAGGAGTACTTGTGTGTGACAACAGATAGCCAGTCATCAGCTCTATAATTAATTCCCACTTATATCAGTGTTTATTTTTAAAACCACGGATAGTCTGATGTAAGATATAAAGAAGTAATAGCTCGACAACAGCTATCCAGTCAGTCTTCTCTATGATTGATATCAACCTCAATCAGGCATCTTCTTACAACCCAAGTGAATTACACCTCATATAGGGTATTTGAGACATAACTCAGTGGACCTCTGTCACACACTTCTAATTGACTGCTACGGCTACCTGCCATATATAAGGATCTTTTTAATTGATCTCGCCAAATAGTTTCTCAATGCCTTTATTCCCTATGTCAGGCTTAGAATTTATTTCAAAGGATATCTGTTTTTATTAATAAAATCAATGGATTTATATGAAGTATTTGGCGCCTTACTTCTTTCATTAGTGCTTAATGGGAACGGCCTCCATTGACAAAAAATTTAACCCTTATGTCAGGTTTGAAGGTGTCACAACTCCACCAGTTGCGCTTGCAGATGCTAACGCTGGGGAACGACAAATTGGCTGACTGAAGGAGGCTATAGTCAGCTGAGAGGATAGGGGCTTCAATGACGCAGAGATAACAATATTTTGTTTATTAGAACAAAGTATAACTAAATAATAAATGATATAATATAATATAATATAATATAATATATTCTGCTGGAAAGTACTTTATTAAAAAAAGACAGTACTTTTTATAATACTGTTGAAATTTAGGGGAATCATGATTCATTGGGAATAGCAAAGAATAATTCATCAGTCATTCTTGATTCTCACGTGGCCTGCCCTTCATTGCGTCCCACCTGGAAATTCAACTGATCTTCTTGATCCCCCGGTGATAGTTTCATAGCATAAGTTAAATTAGTATTAACCTTTAGTAGGAGCTCTTCCAATGGTCCAAATTTAGAGGTCCAACTTGCTAGCTTCCACATTGAACAGCTGATGAAGATATTGGTTGCTTTGGGCCACAGGTGATGGAGTCATGTGAATGTGGCTTAGAATTAGGTAAAATATTCATGATTAGTATTGGAAAGATTATTAGCTAAATCAGAGTAATTCAGGTAATACTCTGAATTTGAAACTTGTTTTGATGATGTAAGTTCAAACCTTAATTCAGGACTTATGGGACCATTTAAGTAGCCTGAAAGTCAAGTCACGCACTGCAGCATATGTCAAACTTCTCTTTAGGAAAGAGCTTACACCTTGCATAAGGAGAATCCCAAGAGAAGGGATTCGCGCTTTTTTGGATGAACATCAAACGTCAGACAATCTGAAACTGGATCAAGGGAGTTCACGCTGCCCTGGAAGCTACTAAAATCACAGTGACTATTGAAATTCCAGGTGAGCAGATGACATCTCAAATTCCTCCTGAATCTACCAAATTAGCTGCTGAAGATCTTTCCATTAGGATATCATCTAAATCTACCATGTCGATTGGGTAAAAATTGCGTCCACTGAAATCCTCCACATTCCGTTACATCATTCTAAAAGTCCCATACCCAACTCAATATTAGCTACTATCTAAGCTATAAATATCCCTGGGCTATATCATATAAAGAACTTTTCACATGTAACGTTGATTTCAACTAGTTTTATTAGTGATAATGCCTGACTTTTTGATAATATTTTCCTTGACAAAAACCACCTTTTTGTCAAGAGATTTTTCCTAGTGACAGGAGTCTACTAGGAGATATTGCTGAAGCTATAGCAGCTAATAACTGCGTAGCGATGAAGGACTCATCCTCAAAAATATAACAAAAATTTCAATACTGGTGCTTACTACCAGGTCTTTCCTGAGGCTACCTGGTGAAAACATATATTCACATAAATGAGCTCAAAAACTGCATCCCTTCTAAGATGAAGGATAATGTGTGCTTGAATAGTGAACCATGTATTGATGAAACCATAAAGCTTGATTTAGCGCCCTTGAACAACGTTTGCTAAAGGTGGCTCAAAGAGAATAATGAGTGTAGAGGGGGACTATCTTGATGAGGACCTAACTCTGATCTCATTGTACATCCATTGCGTTTTTTCTGTCAGCCAAAGTAGTGATTCAAATCACTGAGATCAAAATCTTCATTGACTTTTCGATAAAAAACCTCACCTGATCATGTCAAAAATTGCTACACCACCATTAAAGACAAAATGGATGATTTTCACTGTCAAGTTGCTAAGGCTATCTCTCAAATTGACCTAGGAGCCATGGAGTCAATTGAGTCTGATTAGTCTCTTTCTCTAGTTATCCATGCTCTCCCTGAATATGCTTGGTATTTTAAACCCACATTTAAAGAAGGTATGTGACGTGACTTAGCTCATCCAGTTTTATCTCTACATATATGAAATTGTGATGGAACATGCTATGGATTTTCAGAAGTGCCAGCACATACAAACTTGCATTTATGGTAAAGCCTAAGCGATTTTGATACTATACTTTAAAGAGTGTGCAACTTGGGCTGATCTAAGGGGCGCCATTATCAAAGATATTGTGAGTAAATACCCTAATAATCAACAGGCATTCACGTGGATCCACTCTAAACATGGTGAAGCATTTATCGAGTTTTCTGAGCAGTTTTATCTTGAAGATCAAGTCATCACGTCCTGTAAATAAGTTAACTTGAATGCTGGCATCGTCGCCTTCTCTGCTGTAATATAACATAGTATGACCCTCATGCTACACTTTTAGAATGCAAATAAAGCTATTTGAGTCCATTCTTAATATCAAGAAATCTATCATGATAATTGCCTGAGCTAAAGATGCTTTAACCACCTAACAAGGTGAACTGGCCCCACATTCATACAGTGTGACAATTCCTAAGATCTAAACCTCAACGTAACCCTTGCTCCTATTGCAGGTTCTTTGTGCATTGAGAGGCTACCTATTGGAAGAAGAAGGCTGATGAAGCGGGGAAAAGTGGATTAAGCTTAGGCGCTAGGCACCCTCTTCTGACAACCCTGCGCCTCATTCATGTCTACTTCTGCTTCCTGCTCTGAAGGTCACGTTCTACCCACATATGAGGAAGTGAATGTCCTGGACTTATTACTTTTCTAATAAAGTTTTAAATTCTTTTTGCTCTGCTCCTTCTGAACCTCTTCCGTCAGGAAATTCTACCTATTTCATCCCCCATTATAGAGCTTAGGTTACTCATGTCGAAGTAGTTATCCATAAGGTGAAAATTCTGGCCATAGTCAATACTGGATTGCTGATTAACGTCATTTCATCTAAAAAGTTGAAATGAATAAAAGTCACACTAGATCAAAACCACACCTTAGATTATTGAGCTGCGAGGACTCAGCAGACCCAATCTCTGGGTGTTTACTCCTCCCTAATGCTCCATTTTAAATCACTGGTTGTGTCAGCCTCAGAAGCTGTGCTAGTGAATGATAGTTACGACATTCTTATAGGCACACAATTCCTTATTGAGTTTGACATCAAAATCAGTCGTAAAGACCTGTATTTTTCTATTTTTAGGATAATATATCCCTATAGTCGTTAAAGATGTTCTCAAAGAGAAAGGAAGAAGGAAACCTAGGAGATGTTTAATAGAGCATATAAACTTCATTGAGCAGCTAGAGTATTGAGTAGTTGGGCCAAAAACCAAACTTCCTCCTTAAAGTGCTGAGGATGAATAAGGGATGCCTGTATACTCAAAAACTGAGTAGTTATACCCCAAAATCGCAAATATTGGTGGAGATGGGGATCCAAGTCTCCATTCAACAAAATCGTTTTTTGAAAATTTTGGAGACTTTAATTTATTCATCCACAAGCCTCTTACCTGCCCCAGAGTGCTAGATCCTGCTTATTGGGGGCCCCTAACCATTTTGATGGCTAAATTTTACTAACAGCCCCATAAAAATCTTGAAACTAACCTGTTTCATACATTTGGACTCTACTTGCTTATTAGGTTGAATGTGTTTGCATATGTGAAAATCTACGTGATTTAGGGATCAATGAGGACACCACAATCACCCGTGTAGATGTTATGATAGGTGACGCCCTCACCTTTGAGCAGCAGTGGCAAGCTCATGTTCTGATTGAATAATACACTGACATATTATCAAAAAGGTTCAGACTACTTTATTATGATGAAAGGTGTGAAGCATAGAGTTCTTACAGGTGACTCTTTTCCATTGTACTTAACCTTACCTGGAATCCAAGGGTGAAGAAGCTCAATCAATGAAAAACTAAAAACAACTCAAGGATGCCATATTATTCAAGCCCTCATAAAGTCCTTGGGCCTCGCCTTTGTTGCTTTATTGGAAGAAGGATGGGGACATAGGGTGATAATGGATTATCAGCAATTCTATGCCTTACTCAAAAGGATAGTTATTTTCTACCACAAATTGATGATTACTTACGTCTCTTGTATGGTTCCAAATTCTTCTCTGCAATGGATCTAGATAGTGGCTACTTGCAGATTGAGCTTCAACTGGAGGATTTGAAGAAGCGTGCTCTTATAGTCAGGTAAAGGCTATCTGAACCTACAAGAATGCCCCAAAGCCTATGCAACGCCTTAGCCACTTTCCAAAGGGCGGTGGATGGCCTAATAGGAGAATTGAAGACGTCATGTGTGTTACTTTACCTCAATGATGTGACCATGTTCTCTTGCACCTTTGACCAACACCTTGCTTGCTTAAAGGAAGCGGTTCAAACAACTTTACTCTGTCACTGAAGCTGAAGTCAGCTAAATGTCAGTTTTTCCAAACTTACAGGGAGTTCCTCAATTATAAATTTACTCAGGAAGGGATCTCGCCATTTCCAAACAAAATTGTCATATATAGAGAATAACCCAACATTTAGCTTATGCAATATTCAGGTCTTCCTTGGGATGTTCAGCTATTATTGACAATTTATCCCCCACTTTTCTGAGCTTGAGAACGGCTGATGTATCTTCTCCATAAGGAGGCTCTACTAGAATGGTAGACAACTCAAAAACAAGCGTTTGACATCTTGAAGAAAGCTCTCATGACTGCTCCTGTATTTATACATTCAAATTTGATAGACTTTTTAATTTTTTACTGATGCCAATGATGTGGCTATTGGGCCATTGTCAGGATTCTGGCTTTAAATGAAGATTCAAGTAATTATGATGATGACACCAAACTGGGCTAAAGGTTTGGTCAAAACTATTGTAGGGATAATATTCAATGGACATTATTGAAGCCTCCCAATATCGGGATACAACTGATATATGCAATTAAATTCTGTCTGACAGAAGTACCATAGTGTCACAGAATCCCCAAATGCAAATCAGTATTGATCTCAGCTTGAGAGCACTTTGATATTTTCCCCAAGAATATTTTTCTTATTTACTATATATAAATCTGTTCAAGAGAAAATTAAGATTACATTCTTTCTGCCATACATTTTGACTTGCCACAATATCTAATAGTGAAGATATTATGGATACTCCACTCAAAGGGGTTTTCCCTTAGGTGAAGATTTTTATATAAAGTAACCCTTTAAAGTGTCTATCGCCTAGGGCTTTAGTTGCCTGGAGTCTATAGGGCCAGTTTGATTATATATCTCTCTTTTTTAGCACTAGTGATGCCCAACCCAAAAGGGGAAGCTGCCACGCATCTTTATTTGCAAATAGGCCAAACAAAGGGATTATCATAGATAAAGATTCCTAATATGACACATCAGCTAACAGTCTAGGAAGCCATATCAGAAGGTGAGGAAGCTTTGGGGAAACTTTTGTCCAGCACCCGCTTTAGCTGGCAGACCATGGCGGACAACATCAGGGTAGGAGCATCAGCAAAATGTGGCATAAGGAGGTATATTTGTGGGTTTTCTTCGTTGATGAGGCCAGCAGTGTCCATTGCCTCAACGTATTAAGCAAATTGATGCTCAATAAAAGAGATGAGAGCAGGCGCACAGGTAAATGACTTGATGCGCCAGCAGGTTTCAGGTTAATTAGGGTCAAAAAGAGAAATTTTTGCTGTGTCAATGCAAGCGCAGCTCCTACCAAAAGCAAGCTCCTCAATTTCATACTTCGCATCTTCCTCAAAATCAAGGGGGAAATTGTGAATAGGAATACTCTCAACAAGAGGCTATATTGGCCCATGAAGTTGCTGGCAAAGTAGGGTGTAGGCAGGGGCAGCTGCAGCCTTAACTTCCATTTTATTAATATTCTTATAAACTGGAAACCCGTTTTGAGGGCAAAAAAGAAGGGGATGCAAATTGTAGGATCAATGAAGAGCCCCTCCAAAGCAAAGTCTGATTTCACATGGTATGGCCGTTCATCCTCATCAATCCATTTGAGGCTCTCAAATGGATTGGATTCAGCCAGAACTGGGCTAGCCACCGGAATTGGGGCAATGGCAGGAGCTGATTGTTCACGTGCTGTTGAGCACAGCAACTCAGCTGAAACTAGTTCAGTCATTGACTCAGAATTCTGTAATCTGGTCAAATTAGTTAATTATATCACCCTCATTTTGACAAAACTGGTGCTCTCTGCCAGGTACACCCCAAGTTCCCAGCAAAACTATATATACATTGAATAGTAGTGATTCAGCGCTAGACACCTCTTCAGATTGTGATGCTGCTCACCTCAGTGAGTGGGAAGTCAATATGCACATCGGAGAAATGACACTGACGCACAGCTTTTATTGCCTGCATCTATTAAGGGAACCTCCTCACCCTTTCTGAAGAACAGTATCATTTATAAATCTTGGACTTCGCTGAATACCTCAAGTTCCTCCTCCTTTGCCTTTGTCCCTGGAGGTTGAAATTATATAAGACAAGCCCTCGTGGTACTGGCCCCTATGATGGGTTTAACTGACATTTCCTCTCTTGATGTAAATCAGGTCAGGGAAGGACGTTTGGAGAACTATTTGCACTATTACGTGCATCAAACCCTGTACCATATACTACAAGTAGCTGTGTTCCATCATCAGGAACTACTTTGAAAATTCTAGTTATCTGGTACTTGAATTTACAACTCCTTCAATTTTATCACTCTGCCTCTCTCTTTGGAAAAGAGAATCGAAGTGCCATATTGGAAAATTGACAACTCATCAATGAGATGCAGGCTGTGTTAACATGTCTTGACAAGGGAATGATGAAATTTGTATGGCGGAGCTCTTTAACCAGTTTTACCACATTAGAAGTCATTATATATAGCTAAATTGGAGATTGTACCACAGAAATAAAACCCAAATCTATAACTTTATGTCCTCCATAGATGAACGCCTCCACTTTCTTGAAGAGTTGATTTATAATATTTAAGATACTCAGGACAATATTTGTTCCTCTAGACAACCTGGAATTCTGGGTGACATCGGTCCTCCTGGAATTCCTGGAAAACTTGGTTTCCTTGGACATGATGGACTGCTCAGCCAATGTAGGTCCCCTGGACCCCCTGGCTACTGAAACCTCCCAGCCCTCTGGGACCTGAGATGATCCAAAAATCCTTAATAATTGACTCCAGTTGCTAATACAACACATAAATCTCGATGTCCAACTAGGACGCGCAGCTCAAGATGCACAACTCACTCATTATGGCTGCCTCTCCTCCCCAAAGTTTCTTTGGTTGCTTATCATGTATGACTTAAAACCTTGGCTACCCTACCCGCCATAGTACAAGGATTATAACTGTGAATGCTCACCACAGAGTAACATCAACACTAACTTTGAGACACAACTTTCAACAAAATAAATGAATACAAATAGCTGACCCAGCTCTTCGCCACAAAAACAGACCTTCAAGCTGCCCATAAGCGATTATATCTATTTATTGAAGATGTAAAAAACCCGCGGAGTCATTTGGATTATATCCATCCCCACAAATATATATGATATACCATTTCCTCTTTAGGTGAAGGAGTGCATCCAATATAAGTTCATGCCATTCAGACTCCAACTCCTCCAAATAGCATGTTTAAGCCCTCCTTCAAGTAGAAGTACATCCCAGGGGAAGGGATCATTCTCTCTTTTCTGTATTGCTATGAAAGTGCAATGGTGGAAGCCACCAATAAACAATAGCTCAAACATCTGACAAATATCTTAGCCACATAGACTAAGATATAATGGTGCCCCATCTGAGGGACTGTCATACCTGAAATGATGCAAAGGATTCTCTGCTTCAGGAGTTTTAGAGCGACATATCACTATCCAACCAGAAACAGACATCTATGGAATCAGCCTTAGTTGGGGAAAATGTATTAATGATTTCACTCACCAATATTACCTTGAGGATCAGACTTTGGTCACAGGGAATAATCTTACACTAAATGATGCCATCACCAACTCTTTATCAGAATTCAATATATATGCTAATATCCTACTATATCTTAAAGGGGTAAACCCCAACCTTATGTCTCTCCTGCATATCAAATAAGCCATCATGTGTATTTCTGCTAATATGTTTAAATTTACCAAACCACCCTACATAACAATGATCCTTGGCCTTAAGTGTTTTTAGTAACACCCCCCAACCCACCAACACCCAAATTTTTTTGCAATTATTGCAAGTGGACCGACCATAACATAAACTTCTGCCACCAACTTATCCAAAAGAAGGAAGCAAAAAAGCAGTCAGCATAGGGAAAGAGGCACCCTCTGCTGATGGTACTCAAATGCCTAAGCCATCTAGCTCCATGCCTAGTACCTTAAGTTGTTATGTATTAGCTACTCCTGCTCAAAAAAGTAAATATCAATATTCAAGCAAATAAAGACCTTCAGTTTTCTTTTTTTTAATTTTCTCAATTACCCAATTAAATGTATACTGTCAACTAGACTATTGAGAGCCAAGAATTAACTTGGAAACTTTTAAACACAATTAAAAACACTGAGCTTGTCCAAGGCAAAATACTCCACTCACCTTGCTACAATTACCTAACAAATGTTTATTAGCCATAAACTCTCAATTCAGATCTTTGATTGTATAAGTAGAAGTAGTCACTCACAAGGTTAAAGACCTGTTATAATTAATTCTGGCTTTTTCATTACAGATATATCCTCCCAACTTATCCAGAAAATTAAAATGGCTCCAGATTTGATCTTTGGGTTTAATATGGGATGGCGGGGAATTAGTCTACAAAGGCAATAAGAGCGTACTCTGACTTACCCCTCCAAAATTTAATGAATCTTGATTATCACCCCTGATATCACATCAGAAAACAATAGCTATGAATTTCTTATTGGAGTACAACTAGTGCGGGAGTTCAATTGCATAACAAATCACAACTAAAAATGCCTTTCACTCTTGGAATATCAGATACCACTAATATTTGATCTTTTAACAAAAATAAGTGGCCCCAAAAAAGAGTAACTGCCTCGTCAAATATCCTTCCTCTATCTTTTAAATAGAGTACCAAAATTGGGGGAGAAATTAGTCTACCTCCTGAGGCTTTGGATGCTGAGGATGGGTTACCTCAGTACGCCTCCAATCCTTTATATACCACCTAATTCTCAAGTTATCATGGATTCTGGAATTAAGATTTATATTCCTTCTAACCAAGTTTTGGAGTTATACAAACACCATAACTCTTCTATCAAATAAGTGTTGACCTTTCCTGGAATTTTAGACCTCAAATATGGGAAATCTATCTTAATCATATTAGGAAATTAAAGAATCAGACCCTCCAAGTCCTTTGGCATGCTCTCATTGCCTGTGCAAAACTCTGTCCTATTTAAAATATTGCAGATGTAAGCAGTTTCAGTTCTCTACAAGATTTATGGTTTGATATCCTACTCACAAAAACTCTGGTAAAAGTAAGATTGAGGGACAGCCTCATTCCCAATGAACGCCAGAATATAGAATCTCTCCTTTAGAAATATAATATCTTTTCATTGGTACCAGATGATTATAAGAAGATTTATATTGTAATTCGCCAAGTCAAAATTGAGGATCACCCCCCATATAAATCTTGAGCTTACCATATAATCTAAAGTTGAGGAATCTCAATTAACCCTAGAACCAAAACAACTACTAGAGGCTGGGCTAATTATACAATCAAAAAGCCCTTTATACTATCCACTTTTGTAATTTATTAAAAAGATGGTGGGCATTGAGTTGTTATGGATTATCACTGACAAAATTCCATTACTTGAAAGGATAATTATACATTCATTCATATAGATGACTTCTTACATTTAATGTCAGGATCCCAGTATTTTACAGTAATGGACCTCACCAGTGGGTATTGGCAGATTGATTTATTCCCTAAACCGTGAAAAATGTGACCTCATTTCTATTGAAGGAAAATTTGATCTTAACCATATGCTTCAGGAGTTATGCAACGCCCCTGCAACCTTCCAAAGATTAATGGACGGTTTACTAGAAGTTTTAAAACTCTCTTGTGTGTTAATCTATCTCAACAATATAACCATTTTCTCATGAACTCTTACCGCTCACCTGTCACACCTAAGGGAAGTTTTCCAGAAACTATGCCAAGCTTCTCTGAAGCTAAAACCTTCAAAATCTTTTTTCCAAAGTGAAATGGATTTCTTGTGCCATAAGGTAAGTAAGGCCAGAGTATCCCCAATGGATGACAAAGTTATGGCTGTTGAGATCTGGGTTTGATCAACTATAGGAAATCACCACCAGCTCTACTACCACCAATATCATGTAGACTTCACCTTTACCCTTGCCCCGCTATATATGTTCTTTATCAAAATTGATCTTAATCTGACATCTGATATGTCAATAGCAATTTCAACATTAAGATTTTTTTAGTATAATTTGTACAATCCTAAGTTTTAGCAGATCAAACCTTATCCACTTGCCCAGTGCTCAAACCAGTTCCATTCCCTCAATTAATAATTATCAGAATCGTTCTGTTAAATGTATCTCAAGAATTGCTAGTCAACTACTACCCTTGAAAGTGAGACTAAGACTGACCATATTAATTCAAAAAGTGCCCAACCTTGTACAAGCAGCGTTATGTTTCAGGAAGCTTAATCACCAATATTACTGGACCATAATGAGGAAACTCTAGAAGGTATGGTGGTTAAGGAGTAAGTTGTCTGACCAGAGGTCCAGATAAAAAAGGGTAGTGACAGAATGAAGAATGATATATGCGGCAATGCACATTCTGAGAAAATATCATTAATGGCAGATTTCCAAGCTGACAGTACCCACTGAGGCTAAGGCAGATTTGAGGAATTTACTTATATAGAAATTTTATGTATATCACAATCAACGTTTGTTTGGAGGTACACTGTCTTCAAACAGCTAATCTTAATTGAAATTCAAACTTACCTGTGTCTATAATCCCCAGTTTCAGTTAAGAATTTCAACATTTAGTAATCACTACAGGGGCTGCACTATCAACAAAACCTCCAACTGAGGTGAAGACAAGATGAGTAATACTCTAGGGGAATTGTGGGCCAATAATGAGGGGCACTTAACCATGCCTGTACTTATGAGGACATCAAGAAAATAATGGTCAAACAGTGTGGCGAACTGATCAGACAATTGAGAATTGATGTTAGAGAGGGGAGATGCAGAGAGGAGCAGAGATGTTCTCTAGACCTCTATAGAAGGGTACTCAAGTTGTTTACTGGGTACGCTGATGATGCTGCCTGATAACTTATTAAGAAAAGAGATGGCAGTGAGGAGGAGGAGCAAAAGTTGTACACTGCATAAGCAGCCCTATAGGAGGCATGGCAGCCATTCTTCCTTATTCTGTAGCAGTTCCAACAGACGTGCTTCCAGATTACCCCCTGGCCAGTATAGTTAAACCTGAGAAAGATGAGCCTGTCAGTTTAGGATTACCTGGTGAGTGCTCAGCAGATGCATCTTCCTGAAAACCCTCCGATTTATTCTATTAATTTTTACAGTGGAAAAAGTGAGTACTTGAAGGAGAAATAATATATCACCACTCTGCTTACCCTTGGGTGATTCATTACCTTATAACATCAATCCTGGTCACTTGGGGGATATATTAATTAAAGTGGAAGTAGACCTTCAAGGATCTAATAAATTTTTCTTGAACATTAGCAATCTATTACCTGAGGCGTCAACCCCCATTGATAACACTACCATTGGTGTGAGGCCAGTTTGTCAATCCCTATTTTTTGTCAAATGGGTGAAATGTTGCAAATTTGAAATTTTTGACCAAACATCAGTTTTTGACTTTGGATATAATCGCTAGTGCCCTATAGATCTCGCCACTGCCCTCATCTCAATGATTGCCATTATTATTATGCTAACCTTTTTATGCCCAAATCCCAGCAATTTAAAATCCACCATACCCTTTCCCAATTATCTTTTTATAGCAGATTGATTTAATATTGATTCATCATCAGATATTCCGCTAGATTCTCTCTCACAAAGTTTTAATATTCTTAATTGAATGATGGTCCAATTTTACAGAGATTTGGTTTATAATTATGCCATTGATATAAGCTTGTCATTTTTTTGCCTTCTCAAATTCAAGCATTTAATTCTACAACTAAGTTTAAAAGATTTGTTCTCATCCATTCTTTGATTGAATGCCCAGTTCTCAAAAAACAGTTCTGTTCCTACCAGTAATATTAACTCATATGCCTCCGCTGGATCAGTCCTAAATATATCCATCAAAATTCACAAAAAATGATCCTGTCAGATTTTTCACAAAGTTACATGTCAATTAAACCTCTGAAACTGCTACCAATGTTGACAGATAATCACCAAGATGCTATTGAGGTTTACTGAACACCACAAGATGTTCCTGACTTGGACAGACAAACGCCAGGCTTTAGAATTCTTAATCAACAGGGCATTAATGAACCATAAGGAAGAAACTATAGAAGAATTGGGAGCAGAAGGAAAGTTGATTAACTAAGAGGCCAGGGTATAGATTGATTGGCCTCACACTGGAAATAGAGAAGCAACTCAGAAATGCACCACCTGAGATTGTTTGGTCCTGATGGTCAGTGGACTTATCTTTACGTCAGATCCCCAACACAGACAGTACACACCAATATTATAGCGGATTTGAAGGATCATTTTATTAAAGCTTTTCTATTAGTGAGCTTATATTTATTTTGAGTTATATTGTCCTCATACAGTATATCCTATTTTTAGTGCAAATTTTGCCTGTGAGATCTCATCCAGTTTCAATTAAAATTGCAACAATGGCCATTTTTAAGATGTCCCCTCATAGATCCCTTCATGACATATAAGTCATTTGATGGAAAGATGTTATTTACAAAATAATTCACACTTTTCTAACACCTCTAAGATTTTAATGTACTTGGCAAAGAAAGAAATACTCTTCCCGTGGAAAGAGGAGCAACAGTAAACCTTTTATCTATCATGTATAGCCACTCCCACTCTCCTGTACTTATGCAGACTAATTTTGACAAACCATTTTACTTTTCACTGATGCTACTGATAAACTATAGGAGCTATAGTATCTTAGAATAATAAAAATTTGGTGGATCATCACATCCCTTATTATAGCAAAACCCTGTCAGATGCTGAATGTAACAATAGTGTTATAGAGTGAGAGTGTTTTGTGATAGTATTGGCTATCAAGCATTTCCAACATAACTTATATTGTAATCATCTTACCATAGTTACCGGCCATGCTTTGTTGTGATGGATCCAACAGATGAAGGATGCTGATGGAAGATTGGCTCAAGGGGCTCAAAACTTTAAAACTATGATTTTACAATTATCCATCATCCAGGGCCCATACATCAAAATGTGGATTGTTTATCCAGTTACCCATACTAACTTTAACTGACCCTAAAAAGATTGACTCTATGATCTTTTAACCCAACCTCATTTGTAGAAAAATGAGCCCCCAGCTATTCATAAAAAATTATCAAAAAGGTCAACAAGTATCTAAGATAAGGATGGTAACCTATACAAACTCGTATCACAAAAATGGTTACCCTACATTTAACCTTCAGTTCACACAGATGTCATACTAAAAGGACATCTGCAAGTTGGCCAAGAAGGAACTCAATAAACTCACCAGTGTCTCAGGACCATTTGTTATTGGAAAGAGATGCTCTTCTAAATTCATAATATATTAGAGTTATGTCTGGTAAGTAAAAGTCAGGATGGATCTAACCCTAATCACAACATCTAGTGGTTCCTCCTGTAAACCCTTTCATACTATAAGTATTGATGTTGTGGGTCCACTCTCTCAAGCATCAAATGGTCATTGATTTCTAATTCTGGATGTTGATCATCTAAAAAATTGATCTAAGCTAAATTCCTACCCTCTGCTTCAGCAAAAGCTACTGCCACATTCCTTTATAATCAAATGATCACCCAATATGGGTGCCTTAACAAAATTCTCTCTGATAATGGTCAGAATTTTTATCATCTCTGGTAAATGAGTTAGCAAATTAATGAGTTTCACTCAATTTCTTTCCACTTCTTACCATCCTGAAACCAATGGAATGGTAGATAACTAACAATACATTAACCATAACCCTCCAAAAAATGGCCTTGACCAGCCCTTTAAAGTGGCTGCAATCTCTACCTAGTGCAATTCTTGCCTATCAAATAAGTTATCATTAGATTATCAAGATGTCTCCCTTCCAAGCTTCATAAGGAAAAATCCTCAAATGCCCTTTAAAGTGCAGGCCATGCTAGATCAAGCCTCACCTGAAGCCTCTGAAGATACTATGAGAATTATACTAATGAAATTATTTGACTTCAGGTATGTACTTCTGAAAATTTTCTGCTACACATACAGAGAAATTAATTGTTTTAACAATACGCATGCTCCTCTGCATACCTCCCAAATGGGTGATTTATTATTTTTCTATCATCATCAACATGATGGACACAATATCAAATTTATACCAATTGGTCAGAACCCTATAAAGTTACCTTTAGATGAGGAAATGAACACTCTATTGTGGAGGTCGCTCAGTAACTTTGATAGTTGAGTATACTGTTAATTTCTCCAGCCCTTCATCCCCCTATGCCAAGATATAGAAGGGGCATTGTCAAGCTTCTGGCTCAAATTAACGATATAATTAAATCTGATATTGAAATTAAACCTGAATCGAAGGTTTGGTAAAAACTATTGCTGGGATAATCAATGATGAACTTTAACAAAGCCTCCCAATATTGGGGTCCTAAACCTGATCTAAGCAATTGAATACTATTTGACAAAAGTCACCAGAATGTCACAGAATCCTCAAATGCAAATTAGTATAGATCTCATCTTGGCAGCACTTTGGGATATTTCCCAAGAATAGTTCCCCGATATCCTATATACAATCATGTTATAAAGAAAACAACAATTATATTCTTTTTGTCATACATTTTTGCTTGCCACTATCTTATAGTGAAGAAATATCTGGATAAGCCACTCAAGGGGGTTTTCACTTGGGTGAAGACTCTTATAGAAAGTAAACTATTTTAATTATTCATCATCTGGGGCTTCAGCTGCACTGGTCTCTATAATGACAGTTAATTATATCTCCCTCGTCCTAACAGCCATTCTAAAATAACTTGATGAAAGGCAAGTTGACCATCCCATAGCATATTTCAGTAAATTACAACCTCAGGAGGAGAGAAATTACAGTATTACCATATGTGAATGCCTAGTTATCTTGATTGCTATTAAGAATTATTGTTCTTTTCTATATGGGAATTAGTTTAGATTGGTTATGGACCATGCCTCCCTGTGGTGGCTACAACCAATGAAGGTTTTAAATAGATGGTTGGCAAGCTGGGCACTCAAACTCCAAAGTTAAGACTTTTTCATTGTACATCACATCAGAATGATACCTAAAAACTATAGAATATCACACCTATTCATGATAACTCTCTATACCTCTGAGGAAGGTTGAGTTTAAAAACTTATTGTGAAACTTGAGGAATGGAGCTGAGACTCCTAAGGTACATCAACAAAATGAAGAAGATGACTAAGCAGACCTGGATTGAAGATGGACTATTGTATAAACTGGTTGGAGCCTCTTGGCTGCCCTATGTCCTCCATAGGCTAAGTTAGAAACCATTTAGGAGGCTTTTTCAACTGTAGACTATGGCGCTAGAAGGAAAAACCACCAGTGGCTGCAAGAGAGATGTCACTGGGAAGGGATAATTGAGTCAATCTAGGACATCATCAATTCATGTCTTATGTGTGCTAGCCAGAAACCTCCTAATACAACGTATCAACACCAGGTCATGGGTCCTACTTACCCATTTGCTACCATCAGTATTGATAATGTTAAATTACTACCTACAGTAATGTACAGCTTGTGGTATATCATACTAGCAGTCAACGCTTAACTAAATGGGTTAATGCCATCCCAGTTGCCTCGACCACTTCTAAAGCAACTGCTTCTTTTTCACTAAAAAGGTCTTTACCCACCATGATAGTCCAAAATTTCTGTTATCTGATAATGGCGCTAAATTTGTTTTGGTTATTCATTGACCTTAATTTGTTGATGGGAACTTATCCCTCATTTACCACCCCATATCATCCACTACCATTGGAGCAGTGGAACAGTTGATTAGAACTCTAATTGCCATCCTCCACAGAATGGCTCAATCTAACCCATCTTAATGGAACAAATACCTTCTGGAGGCTCTGTTGGCATACTGTGTAAGTTATTATCAAAGTATCCAGATGTTATCTTTTCAAGCTCTATATGGGTGAGAGCCAATATTTTCCTCAATTGTTCAACCCATATTGGAAACCTCCATGTCTGAAAAAGCTGAGCTAGTAATATAAAGGCTGGTGGAGGAATTTACTTTGATTAAAAGCTTTAGTTGCCAAGTCTATGGGGGCTATCAGCTAACAAGTGGCAGATCAAAGAAACGCCCAGAATCTGGTTTTTTCTGAGTATCACATAGGCAATATGGTCTTGTTTTACCACTACTGGCCAGGAGTAAGGTTCACAAACTTGATATGTTATGGTTAAGACCATATTGGGTGATTTACTGTCTGGGATTGGAGTACTTAATAGTCTCTGTCAAATTGGACACTGTTGTAAATCAAATCCACGCTAGATTTTAAGCTATGTCCTTCTGCAGCAAGCTCTTGAAGGGGGGCATTATCAGGGATAAAGGGATTTGCACTAGTTCAGATGAATTCTGAATGCCATACAATCTGCAACATGATCAAGGGAGTTCTGCCACCATGGAATCTACCAAAATTGTAATGACTGACAAACTTCTAGGTGAGCATCTGACATCTCAAATCCCCCTGAATCTGCCAGGTTAGCTGATGAAGATCTTGTCATTAAGGGATCATCTGAATCTACCATGTCAATTGGGAAAATTGTGTAAACCAGAATCTTCCACATTTTATTGCATCATTTTTAAAAATCCCCATACCCAGATCAATCTTGAACTACCATTGAAGCTATAATTATCCCTGGATCATCCCAGATAAAGGACCTTTTCGTGTGTAATGTTAATTTTACCTAAAATTGCTAGTGATATTACCTACTTTTTAGAAGTAATTTGCCTTAATAAAAATCATCATTTTTTCAAGAGATTTTCCCTAGTGACAGGAGTCTACTAGGAGATATTGCTGGAGGTATAGCAACTAATAATTGCATAGCGTTCAAGGGACTCAGCTTTCAAATTATAACAAATTCTCAATACCTTCACAAATTGCATCAACAATAGATGATTCATCTGCTCATCCATCCACCTAGTTGTATCCATCGCTGACTAGATTACAATTTTTCCTGGGTTGGTTTAAGAAAGCATACCCAATATTCTCATCCACCTTAGCGGAATGACAATATGAAGCTATCAACATGACTAGGTAATGAGATCTTTTACCCATTAATAGCAGATCACATTGCCTTTTAGGCTAAACTGCAAGTTACTGCTAATAAGTGTTGGCAACGCCCAACAACTGCCAATAAATCCTTATTGCCTGGTAACAAACCCCAGTCAATTTTCACAAGGGTATTTATTTTATCAATAACTAAACTAATAACTAAATCACTTGTCACATTGTCAAGGATCCTCTCTGATGGAAAATCAGTAATCTGGTGGAGTCAAATCTGGTAAAACAGTTAGCACCCCATAAGGAAATAATCTAAACAATAGTTACCATTTAGATAATAACTCCTGCATCTGCATTTAATCTTATAACATAATTTTAACCCTAGTGGATAAGCACAGATACTTCATAATAATTAATAAAGCTGATGATGTGGGCAACCCAAAAAGCATAACAACATTTAAATCCTTTCTCTGAAAATAAGCTTTCTCCCCAAATTGTATTTTAAGGTAGTTGTTGATCCTCATCACAAAATCTCAGATGGATCTTAATGGAGTGATTTGACTATAAATACCATCTAATTATTTCAAATAAAGGATCACATTTATTGCCAAACTTTATCATCCATTTGTGTTGATCTTTGGCATAGTTTGTCTATACTAAAGGTTTGAGAAATTTAACATATAGCTTTTCTTTACAGTAGAGATAGAATTGGACTGGCTAACAGTACCTTGTGCTTGTGATGCGCAAAGAGACCTTACACTACATGTATCTTTTGTAGGGCAAAGCCCACATAGAGCCTCTAATTAGTGCAGTGGAACTAAGCCAAAAAATTTAAATTATATGTATGATCTTTTGTTTTAAAAAGCATCAGAAGTAGGAGGAAAAGTCAGATAATAAAACTAAAGGTAAAAATATTTTATTTATAGAAATGGATACACAACAGGGATGTCATTGGAAGATAATTACATGAAAAGGAAAACACCCCAGATATTTTGCAGATCTTAAAACTGCTTTAATGTTGAAAACTTTGGCTATATTCCCAAAAATTGGATGGTTGGATAAAATCCATTCAAGTTCTAGTTCAATCGTGCAAATAAATTATTTTAAGCTTTGTCAAACTTTCAGTTGGGGCTTACATCTTAAAAGTTCAATCTAAATCAAACTACAACCATATAAGTAAATTCTAGAAAGTAAACTCAAATTGCAAAAAGTAGATATTTTGAACTGTTGACTTATGGTTTATTACAATAGTGACAGGGTAGGCACAAGCCTTACTGTGAAATTATCTGTTTGATGATTAATCACATAAAATCTCACTTTTCTTTCTCGTTGCAATCACTTTTGCAACCTATTCAATTCAAGTCTGAATCTAGTTTGATAATCTCACAGAGGAGATTAGTCTGCGCCCATGTCAGGGAGAAGTTGGGCAAGTAAGGTAAGAGGAGCAGGTGGAAGGCCTGCGGCCTCAAACGTTCAAAAACGCCCCAGAGAAACTGGCAGAATAGACAAAAATTTTAAAAAACTGGCAGTTACTATTTCCCCAGAAATCCTCACATGGCAAGCACGATGCAACCAGTACATCAATACTCCACACTCCCAGCCACTTTTGCCGGTGGAATATGGAGTCCACATGTTTCTGGACATCCAACAAATGGCTTCATGGGAAAAATTTTGTGAAGATGTGCACACCTTTTCCCTGACTGCGGTGTACATCGCACCTCACTCCATGTCTTGCGGTTGGCTGGACCTAGGTTTCAAAAACAAAGAGGCAGCAGATGAGGCTGCTGTGTTGTGCGTAGTGGTTGACCTCCCCAAAGGGCAACAGGTCATCAAAACCAAAAGCACCAGATGGACAAAATCAAACCAAATTTTCCTCACGTTTGACTTTTTGCCTATTACAGTAAAACGTGATATTTTGGAACAACACCTGAAAGATGGTCTCGCTGTATATGGCAAAATACAATCTTTTGAAATGCAACGCTTCACGCTGATACCACACCTGTGCACCGGCAAAGCCATCACAGTTCTGACCCTGACCGAGGAGATTGTGAAGGGCCTAACCCAGATCCTGCACTCCACTTTTATTGATATTGCAGGGCATACCACCCACTCATTCCGGGTGACCATGGACAGCGCGCCCCCCATCTGCACCCACTGTGATGCGTTCAGCAATAAGGTGCACACATGCCCCACCAAGGAGGGCGTCACATTCCAAGAGCACCCCTCGGCGGCCATGGCCAGCAGAGAGGTGCACTACAAACCAACTGTAAGCACCAAAGAGGCTTTCCCGTGGGGAGCATAAGGCTGCTACCTACTGGTAAAGCCTATCTCCCCGCAAGAGCAGAAGAAGGCCAAGCAGGCCCACAGGGCCGCGGCCAAGGAAGCGGCCAAAGCCACCACCGCTATCCCACACTCCCAACGCCAGGAGGACATTGAAACCTTTGCAGTGGAAGCAACTCAGGAATTCATCAACCAATCAGATTGGGAAGCCCATGCCAATTGGGCCACTCAATCCAAGGATCTGATGGGGGACTCGATCTCACCCAATTGTTGCACCCAAGCTCTGGAGGAAACTGACTTGGGGCCCATCCCAACTGAAAATTTTTTTGACCTGCTCAATGGTGCACCAAACTTATCCGCACCGCAAAAAATTTGTCCAATGTTGGGGAAACAAAAAGTGAAGGCTAAAGCCAATGCAACTCTTTCCACAAAAATTAACAAAAATCCTGATAGCGTTGCTGCTAACACCCATGCTGCTGTGAAGGCCCATGGGGATCTAGAGGAGGCTATTGGGCCCAGGTGCCCACCCCCTCACACCTAAGGTGCAATGGGGAAACCTTCACTTTAGGGATGTTGAATATCACCAGACTCAAGGCCTCCCCATCCCGGGCTAGGAAACTGAGTTTTTTACAACAAAATTTACCTGTGGATATCCTGGCCATCCAGGAGTCCCACTGTCCATGAGGTTCCAAGGAAGATTGGAAAACAATGCTCCTCCTATCCCTATCCTTTTGGTCAGAGCACTGTGGGGTGCTAATTTGGAAAATATTTTTTCAAATTTTTATTGTCAGAAACCTTCCTCAATGGCCAAGTCCTCATTGTCACCTTCTCGTGGGCTGACGTGGTACATGCTATCATCAACATCTATGCCCCAAACAGTGCATGAGAGCATCAGGAATTTTTCTCGTCAGTCAAATCCCTCCCACTACCCCCAGACCCTTTTGTGGTCAGTGACATGAACTGCTGGCTAAACACTCCAACGGACTGGTGGCCTTCCTCCTCCCATGCCCCCCAGGGCCATGTTGAACTTCGCGTTCTAAAGGCCACCCTTGGGCTAATGGATGCACTTCTGTGGTAAGCCCCACTGCTCAAGAACATGATGCACCCCCACGTCCACAACAGCCAATTAAGGTCCATGTCCCGCATCAAACTTATCCTTACGCTGGCAAAATTCCAACCCCACATATCCCACTTTAAAATAACAAAAATGGAATTCTCTGACTATCAACTGGTCTTGATAACCTACCACCTACCTGTCACAGCTGCTAAGGACCCACATTGGTGCAAATTCCGCCCCTCCAAGCTCGCGTCACCAGGATTTTCCACATGGGTGGAATCAGCAACTTTGGCAAAAGAGTTTGTTGCACCATTTTGCGTGGACCCCATTTCCACATGGGCAACTTTCAAAGATGATACCATCCGCCACTCTCGTCACCTCTCCTCCAGACGCTCATGAGCCACATCAGCTGTCATTTCGCGCACTCTGGCAGAGTTGGCACACCTGGAGTCCAATATCCCAGCTACAGGATACAGCTCTGCATGGGGCCAGAAGTGGGCAGAGGCAGCCGCCCACCTCAACGCGCTCAAAAGGCAACACAAACATCGGGTTTGTGTTCAGTATAGGGCCAAACACATCACAAAAGGCGACAAGTGCACCGCACATTTTTTAAAAAAATTTGCACCACGCCAGAGCGTGGCCTGCACACAGGTGTGAAGATCAGATGATTCCATTGTGGATATGCCAGCTGAAGTGGCAATTGAAACACAAAAGTATTACTCTGAGTTGTACTGATCTGATCCAATTCAGCTGGCTGAAGTGGCGGAATTTCTCAACTGAGCCCACATCTGCACCATTTTCTGATACCCGGAAATAATGAATTTGATTACTCTGAATGAATTATGGACAGCCATTCGCGGTGCACCAAACAAAAAATGCCCAGGCCCAGATGGCATTCCATATGAATTCTATAAAAAGTACTTCAAAAATATATCTCCACTACTGTTGGCCTCACTTAACCAGAGCCTTTTGGAAACGCGCCTCCTACCAGGAGGTCAAGAGGCCTTCACCATCACACTCTTCAAGAAAGGGGACAAGCTGGACTTGGCCAACTGGCGCCCTATTTCTCTAACAAACACAGACACCAAAATTTTAACAAAAATCATGGCTAACCGTTTAGGGATTGTAGCATCTGTCACCATCTCCCCAGAACATTTCGGTTTCATACCCAGAAGGTCGATTTGGGACAACGTGCACTCTGTGGCCAACGCATGCCAGTCCACAGCCTCTGGGGCACTTGCATTCTTGGACCAACAGAAGGCCTATGATAGAGTAAACTGGGAATACCTCAGGGCCTGCCTCCATCAATTCCGCTTACCCCCTCACTTCATCAACTGGGTGATGCTGCTCACGGAATCTGCAACTATGGCAGTACGTGGCCCTGGCTTCCTAACGGAAGTAGTCCGCCCTCAAAGGGGCTTGCGACAAGGAGACCCCCTTAGCCCACTCTTATACAACTTCAGCCTTGACCCACTACTTCAAGATGCAAATGCCCAACTCACTGGGGTCCATGTGCCAGGCCAAGCCCCAGGCAAGATGATGGCGTTTGCAGATGACTGTGTGGTTGGGGTGTCTAATAATAAAGATGCACGCACACTTGAAGCCCTCATCCAGGAGTATTCCTGGGTAAGTAACGCTGCACTGAATGCCTCCAAAACCAAAATCATCCTCCTTGGTCGGTATCATAACTGCTGGGCCCATGCAACCAGCGTTCAGCCCGGCCCATCTGCCCACACACGCGCTTGCCCTCCCAGCTCACCCCACACCGCCCCACTGGTGCTCCCCTTTGTGCCACGCCCTACCATAGGGCTGGTCCGCCATCTGGGCGTGTGGGTGGAGGCAGGCGGATATGCATCAGCAGTAATGGAGAGTCATATTCTAGACAACGTGATGAAGCGCATCGCCTCCCTCAGAGCCTACCCTACTTCCCTTACTGGCAGGGTCGTTTTAGCCAACTCTATGCTCCTCTACAAAGTCTGGTTTGAAGCCCACGCCATCCCCTTCTCCCCAAGCTTCTTCAAATCCTTGCATGCCCTGCTGCAAGGATGGCTATGGTCAGGTCACCCTCCACCAGTACAGTTAGAGGACATGTTTGGCCCTCATCAGCATGGTGGCATGGTCCTGCTTGACTTCAGAGCCCATGCGGCCAAGATCTTGGGTACCTGGATTGTGGCCATCACCGCCCCTACGCTCCCCTCCCAACACTGGTCCCGCGCAGCCCGCTCCAACTTCTCCCACGCCTTGGGCCTCAACAATCCATTGAGCCCCCACTCCCTGATGAAATACCTGGCTTCACACCCATCGGCCACAGGTCCTCACGGTACTAAAACCCACTACAAACGAATCCTCCTCTCCATGTGGAGCGCTGAGTGGAGAATTCATATTAGTGGACATACAACCCGAAGAGGCCGCCCCTCACCCCAGTTCACATAAGAGGTACAGGGGCTACCCATCCATGATGGCGTGATCCCCACACGGCCCCATGTCCTATCCAGGGTGGACTATCTGGACATGATGGACATCCCTTACTCCATTGAGACCCAAAAAACTATCTGGACTTACGCACACCATCCTCTGTTGCAGCCTCAAATCCGTTCTCATGTGTGGCGCTGCCTGAGGTGGGTGTACCATACAGCTGAGCGCTCTAACGCTTTACACTCATCCTGCGTCGTGTGTGGCCAGTATGGAACGCTGTTCCACCGCCCGGAGAAGTGTCCTACCTCCAAAGTGATATGGCGCGAAGTTCAACGTCTGCTTGGCCAGGATCAAACACATCCCTTCAGCCTGTCAAGAGATATGTTTGCTTTTCAATGGCCTCCCCCTTCCACCCTCCCTCCATGCTCTGGTGGTTGCAATAGCCATGTAGACTATCCACACGATTGTCTTGGATGCCATCGCAGGCTCCACTCCCACCCTCCCAGAAGCTGTCAACAGATTCCAGTCTCATTTGGTGGACCACTTTCAGGCGTGGATGTTTGGATACCTCCCACCACATTGCCGATAGCTGGTCTCCTCCTGGTTCCCAGTTTGGTTCATCAAATCAGACCCTTTCCTCCACACATGTTCAATTGTGGCTACGGCCCATTCACACGTTCCCTACCCCTCCCATAAGTGGCGTTCCCGCTGGCAACAAGAGATAGCATCGCTTCTCTGGGGTGCCTTCCATGTTACTAAGTTTTGTCTCTTTCAGGTTGACATTTGGAAGTGTCCATCCCCTGGTTGCCTTCCTCGCAATAAATTTAATTAATCACAAAATCTCAATTACAAATTTATTTGTAGTTTGTCAACAATTCCATGTGCATTAAAATTACCATTTCTTAGATTTATACTATTCTTAAGATAATACTGTCATGTGCACATGACATATTTGTGGGGACCAACCCCAAGGACAAGGCTGGGCGCCAGAAGGCCCAGAAGGTGAAGCTGCAGGCCCTTCCTGACCTAAGGCACACCCTGGACCAACGCTGGGTTCAAGCAAAATATGCCCAGGTTGGGACTAGTGGTGTGCCAAGCGCCCAGCCCCTGACACTGAGCCAGGCGTTAAAATAAATTATATAAAAAATGAATGCAGATGGTTCAATTCAGTTTGTTGAGGAGCGGGGTTTCAAAACCTGTTCCATTTTCAAAACAACGCGCTTGGTTCAAATCCAACTTCAATTGATCACTCGAGTGAAGTTGGTTTCAGCATATTCAACCAACTCAGATGGCAGTGTTGCCCTATTGGTGAGTCAGTGCTTGGGCCCACTGTGGCATAATCCCTATTCCCCTGTTTGAGCTTAAATCCATTTTCCCCAACCAACATTCCTTGTTGGGTGACTTCCCCAATAAACTTTGTCCCCATTATACCATTTTACATTATGCTTTTTTAACAATCCTGTGCACAAACCTCTTCGAGGAGGTCTCACACTCTGTTAACCTTGCTATTCTAAACACCATCCAATTCTCACCTCATGCACCATTGGTCCGCCCAGGTACCCTCCAACCTGAGTTGTTTACCCCTTCTCCCCATGTGCTCTGTGGCACTTTTGACAGGTTAATTCTAGCATTTCTTTGCTTATATTATTATTGCTCCAGCACCCTTCACTGGGCAATAATTAATTTTATTTTAATGGCTAGTTCCCTGGCGTTGGGCTTGTGCACTGAGCACCGCCACGCTGGGAACTGGAGAGTTATAGACACTCTCCTAACATTAGTTGACCAACCTAGTTTTCTTATGTACATGAACTATTCCATGTGAAACTTTTCTGAAGTAAAAACAGTGGCTGTCAGCTGTGGGCCCCAGCTGTCATTAGCTGCACCGCTGTTTCCTCTTTTTTCCCAAAGGTTGGAGCAACTTGGCATTATTTTAGTTGCCTTCAACCAGAAAGTATCCACCCTTCATGTTCAGACCTGTGACGGTTGAGGTTTATCCTCAGCATCACATTGCCCTGATCTTTGGTAAGACAGGGCAGGCTGTGTCTGGATGTATGGAGGAGGAGGGGGAGTTGGTCCTGGCAGGGACGCCTAAGGGGCAGGAGCTTGGAGTAGGCCAAGGAGCTAGATGGGCGTCCAAGTCGAGGAAAAATGAGAATCAGGTAAAATGGGGAGTTTCGAGATTTGATTTGGATTCGAATCAAGAATGGAATGGAACAGGTGCTTGGAAGTTTCGCGGTTCATTTGGAATTCGAAATGGAACTGGTGCGGAACTGTTGAGAATCGGAACTGGCACAGAACCATTGAGTGAGGATTCCGCGATCCTGCTGTAAGGTTTACACCAAGCATTAGTCAGATTAGCACCATAAGCTTGTGTTATATTTTATATTAGCTTGTAGCATGTGTATATAGGGAAGGAACTGGGAGCTGGAGGCTTCTCAGTTCTGTTTTCTATCAACCTGGCCAATATTAAATAAAAGAACTTTAAAATTCATATATTTACAGTTTGAGTTTATTTAAAATATTGCCTAACTGCAGCCATGTTTGGCTTGAATCAACAAGAATTGGACTTTGAGAGTGAGCTTGGGAGAGCTATTGCCTCCCTTTATACCTTGTCTTGGAGTCAAGGCATGTTGCTGGGGTTAAGTATATTTGCAACTGTCTTCCAGGGGGTGCTTGTCCAATCTTGTAGCGCGCGCACAAGGAGAGTAGTATCAGGAGCCCTGTCAGCCCTATGGTCTGTAACATGGATCCTGTTGCCCAACTCATTCGTGGCTCATTGGAAGGAGCCAGTGCGTTACAAGACCTGGTGGATTCAGACACTTCGATGTCCAAAAGTCATGATTCCCAACTTTCCACCAAACTTATTTCAATTTCCTTCCAAGAAGCAAGTCTCCTTTCACCTTTGATTTCAGACAATATCAGTGGAATTGGCGCAGATGGACCTGGGGGTGTTGGCCTTGGATAACGTTGGGCATTCCATTGTGGATCAAAGGATAGGGTCATTTGCATCATAAACGCGTTTTATAATGGAAATCTGTTCTCTAACTCTGAACCATTTATTTGTTCATATGGCCTGGATGAGGACCCTATTCCAGTATATCAGACTACCTCTAAGAACCCACGGTTGACCTCTACCACGATTTGGTGCACTCAGGAAGTGGAGAAGGAACTTCGTTTGAGATATGATCAAGTATATGCACCTGCAAAGGCATGGTGGGGTATGTGGCCTCAGTATTAAGAGTAGTCAACTATCCCTCCCCCTTTTTGATTCCAAAACAAATTCTGTTTGCATGCTTGAGCCAGAGGAAGATATGTTTGGTGAAGTATTGTCATTGTCTTCCATAAATAAAGACCATTCTGGGTATTTTCTACTGACTGCCACCCTCTCCTCTCCTATAGGGAAGCCTGCCACTACTATTTTGGTGGATACTGGCACCTCTGGAAACCATATGGACCAGTACCTAGCTGACTACCTTGGACTGAGTTACTTGCCAGGTGATGTGGTTAGAGGAGGGGCGTCCCAAGGTATTTCCACTCTGAAGATCATTGGGACAGTAGACTATCAGGTTGGCAAGTACCACTTGTCTGATCACTTCAGTGTGATCAAAACCTCCTGTTCCCTATCATTTTGGGTGTGGAGTGGTGGCGGAAGTTTGACGTAAGAAATAACCTGAAGGAGAATACCTTGTCCCTCACCATGAAGAATGGTCGCACATTTGTTGTGCCTTTGTCAGAAGAAAACGCCCCATGTAAATTGCCCCATTGGCCCCACTGTCTCCCTTGTCGCCTTGCCTCAATGCAGAAGCCCTCAGTGGAAATTACTATACCTTCTTGCTTGGAGGTTTTGGAATCCTCCTTTGATGCAGCATTTGCCAACGCACTCCCTGAGCGCTCTGAGTTTGATTGTGACTTCAAGCTCACGGTGGATCTGGTGCATATCTCTTCCCCTATTTACCCATTGACTGTCCGGGAGGAGGAGGTGTTGGATGTGTGGGTAAAAGAGCAGTTAGTCAAGGGTGCGATTTATCAGCATACCTCCCCTGTATGCTCCCCCTTACTCTTCGTGGAGAATTCTGATGGTACCTTACGCCCCTGCGTAGACTATGGTAACCTTAACAACGTTACTGTACCAGGACTCCATCCCATCCCTTTGAATTCCCAGATTGTACGCTATGTGGAGAAGGCAAAGGTCTTCTGCAAGCTGGATTGCCTCAACGCTTTCAATCAGATCCAGATTAAAAAGGGACAAGAGTGGTTGACCACATTCCATACCAGAAAAGGGATCTTCTAGTTTCTTTTAATGCCCTTTGGGCTTAAGAATGCCCCTGGTATCTTTCAACACCACATTGATGCAGCGTTGGGGGACCTGTTAGGGGTATGCGCGGTCACCTACATGGGTGATATCCTGGTCTTTTCCCCTGATCAGGAGTCCCATGCAGTTCACCTTCAGCAAGTGGTGAAGCGGTTAAAGGCAGCCAGCCTTACATTGAAAATATCAAAGTGTGAGTTCTTTAAGTCCCAGGTCACGTTTCTGGGCAACGTTGTGTTTGACCAAGGACACATGATAACTCCAGACAAGGAGAAGGCTATTTGTGAATGGCCTACCCCTAACCTCAGTCAAGGAATTGAGGAGCTTTTTGGGGACGTGCACGTTCCTCAAGAAGTTCACTCCCAATCTGTCTGAGGTGGCAGCTCCCCTATACAAGGCTAGCGGAGCCAAGGTGCTTCAGTGGTCCCCCACTTTTGAGGATGCTTTCCAAGAAGTGAAGTGCACCCTGTTGTCCACAACTGTTCTTCACCATGTTGACCTTTCAAAGGAGTTCATTATGTCAACTGATGCCTCCAACTTCGCCATAGTGGCCGCCTTGTTACAAGTAGGCAAAGATGGGATAGAGCATCTGGTGGGATATTTTTCTAGGAAAATGTCTTTGCCAGAGTTGAATTATGGTACTTACGACAAGGAGTTACTAGCAGTGGTGGAGGCGCTGACATATTGGCATCACCACTTGCATGGCTCTACCCAACCCTTCCACGTACATACAGACCACTGTGCCTTGCTGTACTACTGCGCACCTCATGTCCTAACCCCACAGCAGACCCGTTGGCATGAGACCCTTGCCCAATTTGCATTCAAGTGCGAGTTCACCAAGGGCAAGGATAATGGTTTGGCGGATGCTTTGAGCTGCAACCCTGCTTTAGCCCCTGACCCCAAGGAGGTAGAAGTGCACAACACCCAGGTTATGATCCCTCCAAGTAAAATTCTGTTGCTACTTCCCTCTCCCCTGGCTAACAGTCCAGCACTTTCACTTCTGGATAACGCAGAGGAATATGGTATGTTCAGAAAGGTCGTCCTCTCTCAGCCGCTGTCAGGCGAATAAGCCATGGTACTTGCAAAGTGCGCTTCAAATCAAGAGGATCTAACCAGGGGCTATCACGTAAAGGATGAGATGGTGTGGTTCCAGGGACGCCTTTGGGTACCTGCTGGACCACTGCACCTGGACATCATTCGGTACTATCATGATGGAATCACCATTGATCATCTGGGGAAAGCAAAGACCTTGGATCTGTTACATTGCACATAAAATTGGAAGGGCTTGCTAGCTCAGGTGGGCCAGTATTGTAAGGAGTGCCTGGTATGCAACCAGATGAAACCCAATTGTCAACCTTTAGCAGGGTTGTTGGTACCAGTCCAAAAGGCTGATGGGCCTTGGACCTCCATCTCAGTTGATTTCGTTGTGGAGTTACCAGTCTCAGATAATTATGATGTCATCATGGTAGTGGTGGACCAGTTCACGAAGTTTGCCCACTTTATTCTTGCAGAACCACCATAACCGCAGCTGAGATGGCTAGGCTTTTCGTCATCCATGTGTTTGCGCTCCATGGGGCCCCCAAGAAATTATCAGCGACTGGAGCCCACAGTTCACCTCCATGTTTTGGGAAAAGTTGTGTAAAATTCTTCAGATTCGCCCTTGCCATTCAACTGCCTATCATCCCCAATCAGATGGGCAGACTGAACGAGTGAACCAGTGCTTGGAACAGTTTCTGCAATGTTACACCGCTGCAGATCATTCAGATTGGGCTTCTCACCTTCCCATGGCCTAGTTTAGCTACAACAATACCTTGCACTCTTTGATCAGCTGTTCCCCATTTTTTGCTAGCCATGGCTTTAACCTCACCTTTAACATGGAGCTTAGCTGTGGGTCAAAGGTTGAAGCGGTGATGGACTTTTCCAAGACCATCAAGAAGGTCCACCAGGGGGTTTCCACAAGCTTGGATTTGGCTATGCAGGTATATAAGGAGAACACTGATGGGAAGCACCGAGTGGGTCCCACATACAAGGAAGGGGATCTCGTGATGCTTGATGCTCATAATATACCAATCAAGCAGCCATGTAAGAAGCTGGGAACAAAGAGGATTGGGCCCTACCGCGTTATTAGAAAGGTGGGCTATGCCTCATACCAGCTAGATCTCCCCTCATTTCAGATCTTCTCTGTGTTTCATGAGAGCAAACTGACATTGTTTGAGGGCCCCCACCAGAGACTCCTGAGGCCTATCTCATGGATGGGGCACCAGAGTGGGAGGTGGAAGAAATAGTTGCCTCACGCCACATTAAAAGAAGACTTGAATACCTGGTATCCTGGAAGGGCTTTGATGCTGCCAAAAACAGTTAGGTTCCAGCACATGACTGTAACAGTCAGAAACATCCCAGTTTCTGATTGCCATCTTACCTTAGGTATAATGCAATACACGCCAAACGTCCAGCGTGAGCTGGACTTTTGAGGTAGTAAACCTCAGAATTAGGGAAATTTGGAGTGAGAAAAAAATGAAATAGGTAAGCGAGGTTGCAAACCCCAGAAATAATCTTATTTTTATTATTGAATAAAAAGTTGCTGACAAACAGGATCCTGATAATCTGATGCCGCAAACACACAAGGAAAAGACAGGATATTCAAGGGAGATCAAACCCCAAAAACCCAAGTTTTTGTTGATGTGACAAAAACTTGTTGTGCGCGGATCATCAGGTAAGATAAGGTAAGGGTGGCCCTGAGGCCACCAGAGAAAGAGAGAAACTTCTGAACAAAGTTCAGAATTGTGTGGGCTTGACCTTAAAGGTCGCCCTTCTGAGGCCTCACCTAAACCGTTGATTAGGCTTACAAGAGCCTAAATTAATAATTCAGGCGAGGTACAACCCAGCGCCTGAACCTGACAAACACCAAAAATCTTTTTAACCGGATCAATTTAGATTCAGAAAATCTGAACCCAAATTGAGATGCAACGAATGGATTAATACCATCTGTTACAGTGACTGTGTGCATGCCCAAGATCTGATTGACGCCTTTCACCAGCATTTTCCCCAGGCTGCCAGATCCCAACCCAAACTGACCATCACCACCATGAAGTTGGTCCCTGCCCACAAGAACTTTTCCCTGACACAAGCCCCTGGAGGGGGGGTTGAGCCCCATTGGGAGGAGAGGGTAATGTCATATGCACATGACATAATTGTGGGGGTTAACCCCAAGGACAAGGCTGGGTGCCAGGAGGCCCAGAAGGTGAAGCTGCAGGCCCTTCCTGACCTAAGGCACACCCTGGACCAACGCTGGGTTCAAGCAAAATATGCCCAGGTTGGGACTAGTGGTGTGCCAAGTGCCCAGCCCCTGACATCGAGCCAGGCATTAAAATGAATTATATATCAAATGAACGCAGATGGTTCAATTCATTTTGTTGAGGAGTGGGGTTTTGAAACCCGTTCCATTTTCAAAATAGTGTGCTTGGGTTGATTCCAACTTCAATTGATCACTTGAATGAAGTCAGTTTTGGCCTATTCATCCAACTCGGATGGCAGTGTCACCCTATTGGTGAGTCAGTGCTTGGGCTCACTGTGGCATAATCCCTATTCCCCTGTTTGAGCTTAAATCCATTTTCTCTGACCAATATTCCTTGTTGGTTGACTTCCCCAATAAACTTTGTCTCCATTATACCATTTTACACTATGCTTTTTTAACAATACTGTGCGCAAACCTCTTCAAGGAGGTCTCACACTCTGTTAACCTTGCCATTCTAAACACCATCCAATTCTCACCTCATGCACCATTGGTCCGCCCAGGTACCCTCCAACCTGAGTTGTTTACCCCTTCTCCCCATGTGCACTGTGGCACTTTTGACTGGTTAATTCTAGCATTTCTTTGCTTATATTATTGCTCCAGCACCCTCCGCTGGGCAATAATTAATTTTATTTAATGGCTAGTTCCCTGGCGTTGGGCTTGTGCACTGAGCACCACCACAATGGGAACTGGAGAGTTATAGACACTCTCCTAAAAATACCCAAGTAATGTGCACAGATTACCCATACTAAAAAGATTTAGGAAGTTTGCAAACAGTTGATAATTTAATATTAAGTAAACTTTTAAAAAACTTTATAAAAGTACTTGGATTGATTAACATTAGTATCTAGAACTGAATTCAAAAAGCTTTTACCATCTAATATTAACTGATTACAAGATGATTATCTCTTCTTTTCTAGACTACTTCTAGTATCTAATAGATTACTGTGCATGCAATTTTTGAACTGCTATAATCTTTATATATCAAGGTTAGGGATTATGGCTACTAAGTAAATTACTGAATTTAACTTAAAATAGAGCATATAGAGTTTTATAACTTCTCTTTTTTAGCACTAGGTGGTCCAAGTTATAAGAACTTTCTTATCACAATAAAGCAAAAAATAGATTACACTTTTAAAAAGTTGGTACTAACTATAATAGTTTTTATATGTTCTAAAACTGAAATTAGAGGCTTAAATTATAATGCCACCCATATCTTATTCCTTGTTGAAAAGCGGTCCCCGCACAGGCTCATGAGGGTTTATTACTTAACTAATACAGCTTCCTGTATGACAACAGAAACCATGAATCTGAGCTGATGATGGTCAGGTGAAACTTGATCTTTAGTCACTTAAAATATTTAGATACTACCAGTCTACAATTGACTAAACAATTACTAGTAAAATCTAGTGAACCCAAGAGCAAGGTAATTTTATTAGAGAGTAACCTTTATATATTTAGGTCATTCATGGCAATCTAGTACCCACCTATTAGAATCATTAGCATTGGTCACTAGATTATAACTTTGTATCTATTCATTGACCTGCAGCATTTAATATGCTATTAACCAGAACTTTCATCAGCACAATTCCCAAGTGTCGGAAATTGTGCCCTCAAGTCTGATAAACTCAACAATTGGGGGTCATCCCCAATAATCCATGGAAGCCTAATCATCAAATAATCATAGACACTAATTCAGAGCTCCCCCTCGGAAGCCTAAAAGTCATCGTAATAGCTTTAATGATTAAATCCTAAGTCAGAGCTTCCACCTATGAAGCCTAAAAGACATCTACACTAATGAATCATATTGGGGATCACCCCCTAATGAATCACTAGTATAGGAACATGTTGGTAAAAGCAAAACCTGATTAAAATCCAAATATTCCTAGACTAGTTTTAACAGTTTATCACTTTCTAGTTATTCTTGATGAAAATTTCCTAAGATCTATCAGTAAGCATACCTCTTTATAGATGGGTATGTAAACTAAAGGTAAAAAGGCAGATAATAAAAACAAAATTAATGCCATAAGTTAAATAAAACTTTGATAGCTTAGTTTACAACTGGACAACCCTTATTCACTTACAATCCAAAGCTGACCTAGATCATCTACAAGCATCTTCTTTCTAAGCTTTATAATCAATTTATTTGAGATGAATCAATCCAGGTTAGATCTATTATGCCAAGTAGCAAAGTTCGGATATTTTGGAAAGTGGCATTTGCCACATTAGGAAACCCATGTATAATACCAATACGTCAGGAATCCATGGATCTGGCTTCACTAAAACTTGGCGGGATAAGGGTACATATTGCATAGGGTTTCATATTTTTTAGCTCCTCTGACCACATATCTGAGTTTGTCGTTACCCTGCCATGAAGGGTTTCACAGGGGACCAAATTTAGATGTCAAGGTAGGAGTGGCAGTTGAATGGGACCCTCTAATTACTAGGCCACCTTTCCTTGCCTTGAATTTATTCATAGCAGGTTTATGTTTAGTTTTAGCCATGTCAAATTTTTTATGGGCTGGGTTAAACCTGAACAAAGCCAGGTGATGGTGGGGATTGGCCACTAGGCTAACCACCCCAAGCTTATAAACTAAAGCGCAACTGCTATTGGATCATATATAGCTTATAATTATTCGAGGGAGGTGCTAAGGTATGATTAACTCTGCTATGTGAAGCTTGATAACCTTTATATGTATAAATTTACTACGATCAATTTAAACCTTTATACCTTGATAAAAGGTGATATAGCCCAAGGGTTTCATAAAGTTGGCAAAAGCTTTAGCCAGCGATAGTCAGATATTTGATTTCAACAGTCAATTACATCAAGAACCTATACGTAGTATAAGCTACACTGAAGTATCGAACAAGCTTAGTAAGGTATTTTATAATCCGTTTATTAATATACCTTTTTCCACATTGTCCAGCCAGCTTATAATGTATAGGACCAGCTCTACTCTCCTCCACACAATATATATATTGAGGGTAGTAACCTAGCAACAAAAATTAACTAAAGCGGCACAGTATAAGAGCTAGTCGGCAACAAAAATTAACTGTTAACCTCTCAAAGATTTATAAAATTATAATATAGTCCTATACCGTTTGATAAACCCTTTAATAGTTTAATTTAAGGTTAGCCGATTAAAGATATAGTCCCATCCTAAGCTGTGAAACGGTTAAACAAAATGGGGTTAGAGCATACCAACGGCTAAAGTTAATCATGTGGGCAGCGAATCATCAGCTCCAATAAACTAACCCATCACCTTAAAAATAATCAAGTTGATGGTTGATAAATCCAGTTTGTAGAAAAAAAGTTATACAAGTAAAATAATTACCTTTAGCAAAGCACGGAAAGCCTACCGGTTCAAAAATCTAAGGAACGCGGCAAAAGTCAAGTTGAAAACTTAAAAAAGAAAGTGGTGGCATTTAAAAGAGGGGCGCTTAAAATATAAAGGCCAAGCTCCGAGAGTAAAGTTTTTGCGGGCTAGGATATACAAAAAAGGCGTTAGATGCCAACAGTACGCAGGTAAGCTGGCTTCCGCTAAGGCGCATAACTTATAATCTGGCGTGGCGTACGGTTAAGCTTAGACGCCCGGTTTCACTTTTAGACCACGCGTCAGGTGATGGCACGCTTTGCAGAAGGTTAAAGCAAAGCATCTCGCGTTAAGGGCGGCTTCAAGCAAGGTTATGATACAAGTTTAGAGGTACCCCCTACCGACACAGCTAAGCCGGGGAATTACGGAGGGAAGAGACTGGCGAACTTGGGCGGTGGGATGGGCCGAGGTTTGGGTGGGAGGCGGGATCGTTGGCGGGGGCTGCTGGGCTTTTGGGGGAAACCGAGAGGGAGGCGGGGGAGAGGTCCGACGCGAGCGAGGCTTGAGTCGCGGTGCCCTGGGTTAGACCCGGTAACGGGTACGCCGCCACGTTGGGAGGTTGGAGACCGGCGTTATGGAGCTGGTGCTGGAGCAGGGTGATGCAACGGCTCGCATGGGTCAGCTTATGCCTTAGCGTCTCGACCTCTCTCTGGTACTGTTGCAGTTGGGTCTGATAGCTCGTCTCAATTTTAGATACCAAGTGGCTGACCACTGGAACGGTTAAGGTTAGATTTATAAAAGGTGTTTACGCTCGGCAGCCTCAGAGGCATAGGAGGCAGGGGCGCGGAAAGATGAGTGGACGGGCGGGGAGAAAGAAGGGATCGCCTCTGGGATGGAAGGCAGCTAGGGGTACGTTAAAGGGTTGCAAACAATAGATCACCTCTTCAAGGCAATGGTTCGTAGTCAAGCCAAAGCTGTTGGGTAGCTGGAAATTGGCCCCGTAGCTTGCGAGGGCAGATAGGAGAGACGGGGAATTCAAGCGAGCCGCCAAGTGACTGGCCGTATCCCCTTCATTATCTTGTAGGTCCAAAAGCTGGTGGAGGGTCGAAACGGGGAAATGGGGCGAGGTGGGCTTGGAGGACGAGAAGAGGTCAGCCAGGGCGTGGAGGTACGCGAGGGACGCCTCACGAAACTCCGCGTGATCCGCAGTAATTACTAGATGGTGAACGACGGTGCGACCCAAGGCATCAACGCAAGCAAGCGTAGGCGCCAAACATCCCAAAACGGCACCAAAAGTGCCCCGGTTGTGGCAATGCGAAAAGCGCACCGCACGCATAAGCGGGGTGATGCCGTCGTGCGCTTTGGAAGAGGGGTTGGCCCCGTGTTTGAGCAGTAGCTGAAGCGTGGCGGCACGGCCAAAGGCTGCAGCCCAGTGAGCAGCCGTATGCCCCTCATTGTCGAGTGGGAGATCCAGCTCGCTCGGAGGTAGCTCAGTGAAATCAAACGGCACGTCTGCAAACTCGCTGTCCATGCACGCGGCCAATAGCAACTTGCGACGCCCATCTGGAGCCAAGATGGGGCGGATCATGGGCTTAGCGTAGATCAGGGGTGGGTTGGTGGGCGTCCGATGGATGCGTTTTTTGGGAGTCGTGTTTGGCTTGGACGCCGGCTCCGGCCGCTTGGGGGTGGTGGGTGTGTTGGGTGCCGGTAGTTGCGCACTTTTGGAACGGGGATGCCGGTGGGCGGCTTCAAGCTGGCGCCATTGGTAGCGGAGCCCGACGCGAACCGCTTCGCTTGCGCCACCTCTTTGCTCAGCACCTTGGAGGGGATTTCGGCCTCGGCGGGGTCGAGGTCAAGCAGGGGCAAGATTGCGTCCTCGACGCCGTGGCGCCGGGCAAAAAGCCGGCCCTCCTCGAACGGGATCCACGTCCCCTGGTATTTGCCGTAACCCCCCTGAACCTTTTCGTGGTGGGTCTTGAATATTTCACGCTCGAGGATCTTGGTTCGACGCCCTTTGTCGATCCCAGCCACTTTGAGAAGCTGGGTGCAATTCAGGTACGAATCGTTACACCTTCGCATCACCTGGATCCCGTTCACCACACATTCCCAAACTGGGATCCCAGAGTACACCGCCCCGGTGATACCAGGGTGAGGTTGATAAGCTATTACGCCCTCAGCCTGTGGGGCTGAACTGAGCCTCCCAGGTTCCGGGCTGTCGTTGGAGGTAAATGAAGCCAGCACGGCCTCGGGGTTGGGCCTCTCGGGATACGAGAAGGCATTCGATGGCCTAAGGAACTCATCCGAAGCTTGAGAGATAAGGGCGGCGGCATCCGTGTGGGACGCCCCACCCTCCTGCGAAGACGGGACGCAATCCGGGTTGTAGGCACTGTCTGCGGCTGAAAACATTTCCGTGATTGGAAGATCGAGCGCGATTAAACTGGTATGCACGTCTTCCGCCGAGGAAAGCGTTTCAAGTGCGCTATCGGGGGCGCCCGAGATCGGCATACCTGCTTCCTCCGCTTCAGAAATTACAATTTGGTCTGCGGTTTCTGGCTCAGGGGTATCGAGGCGCGTCGATGCATTACTCTCTTCCATCCCGGAGGCGTGTACTATAGAAACGGAGTTAATAGGGCGGCCACGTGAGTTTTTGATCCTCGCAGGATGGACTAGCAGTAACAACGGTATAGCATAATCCCAAGCGAGGTTATTCAGCACGGTAAGTAAATTAAACAGATCGTGTTAAGGTGGATGCAGTAAACGAGAGAAGATAGATCCGTATGGAGCTTCTCAAAAAACATAAATAAAGAAGAAGTAGGCGCAACCCCAAATAAAAAACTTCCCACGCCAATCTAAAAAGCAGCTTCATATAAACCAACCCATATAGCTTAAAACATTAGTTTAGGTAGAATATACCCAGCGGATGTCAAGCTAACCCCACTCATCCGTCAAAGATCACCCCTTTAAACTTAAGTTTGCAGTTTAACTATCCAAAGTTCAAACTTTACCTTTGGGCTTGACCTTGAGCTTATAAGGTGGACTTGAAAATCCTAGCTGAGAGGGGAAAAAAGGATCTTTTTAAAAAATTCTAGGAGCTGATCAAAGTCCCTTATTAGATTCGCACCTGAAAAACATTTTAAAATCGAAAGCTGAGGTTGGCTTATCCCTCAATCGATTGCCAACGTCAAACTTTACTAAGCTCATTTCAAATCTTATACTACCCATACATAACTTTGACGAAGGTTTAATCGATTTTTAAACCCAATTTTATCGAACCTAAAAGGCTTTCTACGCTTTGCAAGAGTTTTTTGTCGTTTTTAATCCAAATTTAATACTCCATATTCAACCTTCGAAACTCTTGGACATTAATTTCAATTTTAAAACTTGGGTTCAAATTATTCATCATCGCTAGACTATAGTAATAAAAGCAAGTATGTGTGTGTGCGATGCCCAGCCAAAATTACGATATGTAAAACTTAGAAAATTTGGCTATAAGTGGATGGGAGAGGGTCCGTGTGCACCTCGAAGCCGGATTTTTAATTTTTTTAGTAAAATAAAAAGTTTTATATGCAACAGGTAAAAATTTTATATGTTTTTATTGGAAATCGGTATATTGTTACGGCCGAGAAGTTTGATATTCGGTTGATTCGATAGTTTAATGGTTTTGCCAAGTGGTTGGTGGTTTTGGGTTGATTAATAGGCTTAAAGTTTATAATAAAAAAGTTAGTGATTGGTTGATTCGATAAGTTAATTGGTTTTGGTAAGTGGTTGGTGATTTTGGTTGTTTCAATACATTTAGTTTTGGTTACGAAGCGGTTGGTGATTGGCTGATTTTTAATATAATGGTTTTAGCTAAGTGGTTTAGTATTTTAGTCAATTCGATAGGTTCAATTGGTTTTAGCTGAGTGGTTGATAATTTTTTTATATTGATTCAGTATAATTTGATTACTTAATTTTATCGATAACCGTCTGCAAATATAAAAGAGAATCGATTAGGATCACCCGGTAAACTTAAGCCCACAAACAAATCGGTGCTAAAATAAAATTATTCGAGGTGGGTCGACCTTGGGACAAATATACCACACCAAGAATGTTTTCTAGCCAGTACAGGTTTCGAACTCAAAACCTGCAGTGGGGTGGAAGCAGTTTTACCCGCTCAGCTAACCACCCTTCATATCGGTGCTAAATGGGTATCAAGAATTAGCCTAAAATCTTCTCTGCGAACCTATCATTCTACTTATTTATTTATATCGGATGCATTATCTTGAACAAATAACCAGAAATCACCAAACTTGGCACAAGTGCTTTATAAAGTTTGGGAATTGTAATCTACCTTTTTTAATAAACCCATATAAATTTTAATAATAGTTCTATATATGATCTAATATATATATATGTATATATTTCTAATAGTAATTATATAGCAAATTTGGCTGATAATTTCATATTCATTTTATTCGATAGTTTCATAGGTTTTGATAAGGGTGTGTAGTTTTTGGCTGGTTTTTAAGTTCAACAATTGGTTTTTGCTGAGTGGTGGTTCGTTTTTTGGTTATTCGAAGGGCTCAATATTTTCAGTAAGTGATTGATGATTTAGTCAATTTGGCAGGCTTAATTCATTTTGGCTAAGTGGTTGGAGGTTGGAATATTCGATAAATTTAATCTACTTAAAAAAATTTCACTGACTGACTGATGTACTAACTGACTAAAATCTGAAACCTTTGAGTCTGATAGGTTCAATCGATTTGAATGAGTGAGTGAGAATTGGCAAATAATATCGAATCTGAAACCTTCGAGTCTGATAGGTTCAATCTAGTTGAATGAGTGGTGAGAATTAGCAAATATATGTTCCTAAAATGATAAGGAAATGCACATATAGCTGTCAAAAAGCTTTGATTCATTTAAGTATATTGGTCAAATAGTTTTTATAAAAAATATTAATCTAATATTGAATCGATTGGCATTCTAAAAATCAGATAAAGTTGATTGATATTAAATATAAGCACCAAGTGTAGTTGTGTACACCTGTAACCACAAGCCAAGGATAGAGTAAAATTTTATTGCAGGTTCAAAACCTGTAAAAACTAGGATAAATGTTTCCTCCATTACTCTTATCATTATTCAATTAATAATATGAAGTTAAAAGAAATTTAGGTGGCTATCAGAGTAATTCCCACTACTGATAAATCTTGAAAAAAGAATAGCAATATAATTATATATCTATTAGAAAATATATACTATATTGCTTTCATAAAAAAATCAATATATTTCTTTATATTATAAGATATGATTTGATTATAATAAAGAGCAAACAGATCTATATATTGTTATGCACCAATGCCCCGAACTGAGATAGCGAATAGCAAAGATGGTCCATGGAGTTCCTGGCCTATCATACGCCATGCATGGAGGTTTTCCGGTTTTATCCTCCTTTCCCATTCATTCGATTTCCCTTAATCGGTGCGGTATCATCCCCAGATCGGCCCACCTCGAATAAAATAAAGAACAAATCTATATATTAATAAACCATCTACTTAATAAAATATATTCACTCACTCACTGACTGAAATCTGAAACCTTCGAGTCTGATAGGGTCAATCTATTTGGGTGAGTGGGTGAGAATTGGCGAATCTTATCAAATCTGAAATTATCGAGCCTGATGGGTTCAATCTATTTGGGCGAGTGGGTGAAGATTGACAAATATCATTGAATAATTCACCAAATTGCTCACCAGAGGCTAATCGAGTCTGATAAGTTTAATCTATTTGGGTGAGTGGGTGAGAATTGGCAAATAAGATCAAATCTGAAACTATCGAGTATGATAGGTTCAATCTATTTGGGTGAGTTGGTGAGAATTGGCGAATATTATCTAATAATTCACCAATTTGCTCATCTAAAGCTAATCAAGTCTGATAAGTTTAATTTATTTGGGTGAGTGGGTGAGAATTGACAAAAATTATCTAATAATTCATCAAATTGCTCACCTGAAACTCAACAAAAATCAGTATTAGAGTTTAAGTAGATTAAGTAGTTAGGATAATCAACTCACCAGCCACGAGAGCAACAGTGGAGCTGTTAGTCTGAGTGGCTCGAAAGTAGTGCTGGCACAGCTTATAGGCTACAATATGAGCTTATCATCTGATACTTTAAATACTGTAGCGAAGCATGGGTATCTGGATGTTAGATTTATAAATTTTAAAAACCTGCCTAATTTGGTTCACCTAATTAATAAAATACTTTTGGCAAGTTAAGTAAAGTTGATTTAGTAGTTTGGAAGATATATCACTTGCTCAATGATTTTAAGTATAGAGAGATGTTTCAGGTAGCAGCTTGGTGTTATTTGATTGATTCGATAGGTTTTTTTGTTTGGCCGAGTGGTGATAGCTTTTGTTTGAATCGATAGGACATAGTTTAGTTTTGAGGGGTGATTAGTTTTTGTTGTTTTGATAATTTCAGTTAGGTTTGCCTAAGTGGTTTTTGGTTGATTCGATTGAGCAATTGGATTTGGCTGAGTGGTTTTATTTGTCTATAATATAAAATCTAAATTAATAAATTGAAAATCTAATTTTATAGATACCGTAGCGAAGCACGGGTAAATCGGCTAGTAATCTTATAAATTTTATTCGAGGTGGGCCGACCTGGGGACGATACCGCACCGATTAAGGGAAATCAAATGAATGGGAAAGGAGGATAAAATCCGGAAAACCTCCACGCGCGGCGTATGATAGGCCAGAAACTCCATGGACCGCCTTTGCTATTCGCTATCTCAGTTTGGGGCATTGGTGCGCAACACCAACGCAGTCATAATTGTCCCCTACCCAAAGTTCCAGTACTGGAATCGAACTCGGGGAGGCAGCGGTAGAGGTCCCTACTCTACCACTTGGGTATCCTCCCCTAAAAATTATTCGAGGTGGGTTGACCTTGGGACAAATATACCACACCGAGAATGTTTTCTAGCCAGTACAGGTTTCGAACTCAAAACCTGCACTAGGGGTGGAAGCAGTTTTATCTGCACGGCTAACCACCCTTTTAATAAATAATCTTAGGCAAGAAAATTGTAATAGATCCATCAACTTATATACTTATACATAAGAGACATTGAAATTTATAAACTTAATATGTGAGGGACTTCTAACAATGGGGTTATATAAATTTATACTGAGCTCAAAAGATGATTTTGAAGAGTGATATCCTTTAGGATATCTAGATAAGATACTCGATTTAAAAAAATTATGATTGGGTTACTAACCAATCATTATTAAATTTATTGGTGGTAAGCTGCTGACCGATCAATATTCAGAAAGCGAAAACCAGATTAAAATATGCTTTGACCAAGTTGAAACAAGCTGGTAGGCTCAAGGTTGATCAGCAAACCAATCTATTGGAGAAATATCATGACATTTGACCTAATCATTGGATAATGTCACGATTGGAAAAACCCCAGTTTCCATCTGCCTATATTAAATATTTCTTTGGTGCACCGACAAGCAAAGCAGCTTAACCGAGTAGGGAGAGGTTTGGGGCACCAACAGTGCCAAACATTTCCTACTCCTAGTTGGTTAAGCATAGTCCGCCGGGTTGGTCCGACCCAACCACACAAAAGCTCCTCAAAATCGGACACCCAAAAAAGACCAACAGGTAAGCGAGGTATGCTAACCCTGAAACAACCTTTATTTCTATTCAGGAGATAAAAAGGTTCCACTGACCAGAGCTCATCTGGGGAACAACCGACAACGCCCCCCAGGAAGGGAATGCTAGGGGTAAAATTCTGGTGAGCTTCAGAATTGGTGGGCACGCCTTATAAAGGCTGCCCTTCGGGGGCCTCACCCGAATCATTGATTAGGCTTGTATGAGCCTAATCTACAACTCGGGCGAGGCACAACCCAGCGCCCAAAACAATCGAGCCAAAAGTATTTTAAAAATGATTCGACTCAGATTCGGAAAATCCGAATCCGAGTCGAAATGTAACAATTGAGACGAACTTGATTATTACAGATAAACTACCTCGTTTGATGGGGATAAAAAGATTTTAAACCTTGGATCCCTCAAATTTTAACTTTACTCGCTCAATCCTAGCTTCAGTTTTAATTGTTAAGGTATAACCTCTAGAACATTTTTAATTGTTGTTTAAGTTTAACCCTTAGAGTATTTTTAATTGATTTTTAAAATTTAACCTTTAGAATATTTTTTACTACTGTTCTAAATATAACTAAAGCATTGGGTAAAGTTTAAGCTTAATGTATAAATAAAACATAACAAAATGAGTAATACTGAGGCCAGCTTTGCTTCCATTGACTCAGACACTACAAGTGATTATATGCCTCAGCCCAAAAAGCAGAAGGTTTGTAAATTATTCATTTTAGGTCATCTTTAATTTTTATTCTAGGCTGTCACCAATGCAATCCCAAAGAAGGCAGCCAACTCTAAGGCTCCTATCAAGCTGAGAAAGGCCGCTGTTCCCAGAACCAATTCCATAACCACCAATGAGGTCAAGCAAGCCGAGTCAGATGTGGATTCTGATTACAAAGCTCTAATGGTACCTGAAGAGGGTGTACCCACCTTGGCCCCAATCTTTAATGCTACCTCACATAAGATGGGAAAAAAGAAGACTGTTGAGGAGATCTACCAAAAAAAGATGCAGCTGGAACACATTCTTCTGAGGCCAGATACCTATATTGGCTCAACCAAGATGAACTCCCAACAGTAGTGGATCTATGATGACACCATGGACTCCCTCATTGAAAAGGATATCCAATTCATCCCCAGATTTTCAAAATCTTTGATAAATTACTGGTGAATGCCACTGATAACAAAATGAGTATAAATCCTTATTTGTTGGAGGCCTTAAAGTTGTCTACTGTGGCAAGTTCAAATAGGACTACCAATCAGTATATTAACTTTAATTGTAAATTTGGGACCCCACTATGAGCAAAATCAAGGTCACCATCAACCTGAAGCAAAACCTGATCTTGGTATACAACAGTAGCGGAATTCTGGTGGAGATCCACAAGGAGGAGAAAGTCTACATCCCCAAGCTCCTCTTTTGTCACCTTCTCACCTCATCCAACTATGACAACAGTGAGAAGAAGGTGGTGGGTGGACATAATGGATAAGGGGGCAAGGTGTGCAACATCTTCAGCAACGAGTTCATTGTAGAGACAGCAAGCAAAGAGTTGGGAAAGAAGTACTACCAAAAGTTTACCAACAACATGAGTGTTATTGGACCCCCCAAGATCACCAATCTTGGGAAGGGGGAGTTCATGAGGATCACCTTCCAACCTGATCTGAGCAAGTTTTAGATAAACCACCTCAACGCTGACATCGTGGGGCTCCTTAATAGGTGAGTTTGTGACATGTGCACCAAGGTGAGGGGCATCAGTGTGTTGTTGAATGATAGCAATCTCAAGGTGAATAACTTCAAGGACTACATCCAGATGTACCTCAAGAGTGCACCTGGGCCCAACAGGGAAGACCTCACCAAGAGGATTGTGTTTGAATGAGTCAGCGAGTGCTGGGAAGTTAGCTTCATCCTCTCAAGCTCAGGGCAACTGCAGCAGGTTAACTTGGGAAACAGCATCTCAACCTCTAAGGGTGGCCTTCATGTCAACTACATGGTGGATGCAATCATGAAGCTAATCCAAGAGGCATTGGATAAGAAGAAGCTCAAGAGCAAGATATTGCCAGGGGTCATCAAGGGCAACATGTGGATCTTTGTCAACTGCCTGATTGACAACCCCTCATTTGATACACAAACCAAGGAGAATGACTTTGAAGCCTGCCAGCTTTTGTTCATGCTGCAAGATTACAAAAAAGTTCCAGGCAGGGGTGCTCAAGTCAGGAATTATTAACATGCTCACTTCCCTTTCACAAGCCAAAGACAACATGGCTATGTTGGAGGCATTGGACTCCACCAAGTGTGGGTTCATCTCAGGGATCCCCAAGTTGGAGGATGCCAACAAGGTGGGCACCCAAGAATCAGACAAATGTACTCTGATCCTGACTGAAGGGGACTCTGCCAAGGCCCTGGTAATGGTGGGCCTGACCAAGGTGGGGTGGGACTATTATACCATGTTCTCTTTGTGTGGGAAGCTGCTGGACATGCAAGATGCTAGCTCAGCCCAAGTCAAGGGTAACAAAGAGCTCATTAATATCTGTAAGATCATGGGCCTTAACTGCAAGGTGAACAACTAGACACCTTGTAAGTCCCAAGGAATGTCCCCTTTGCATAGATTGGGCTCTCTTCCCATTTTCAAGTAAAAAGGTTCTGAAGAGGGTGGCTGTACCCCTTGTTACCCAGGGTGACCTCACCCATGTGGTAGATGGCGCTGTGTAACAGCTCTACCTCTTCAGATCCCTCCCCTGGTGCCCATTCTCACCTCAGCTGAACTTGTCCACCAGATCAGGGAAATCTGCACCAAGATTGCTAAATTAAAGTCAATTGGTCTGAAACCAATTGGAAACAAGCCCAAAGATTGGAATCCACATAGTCAAAAAGGTTTGAAGATTGAATTATCAGTTGGAATCGCTGACAATTTTGATTCAGCCAGCAGTAAAATTGTCAAAACTAACCCCCTTTAAAAATCATCAGGGATCATCCCTGACGTGCAGGTAGTAGCATTGGACACCATTGACAATAGTTCAAAGCTCCCATCCAGCAAATTGGGAGTTTCAGCTAATGCAACACTTTTGACCAAATGAACAGCCCAGTGACTGAGCATGGGCGGGTTGGGCATCCCAAACCTGTTCCCAATCAATTAGGACTGCCCCTATGTGGGGTGGCCTTGGGGATTCCGTTGCTCATCAGGCCAGATGCCATTGTGCCAACCATCAGAAATGCAGTTAAGCCTTGGTTTGGGCATTTGAGGTCAAACTGACAGCAACTTGGCCTACCACCAAATTCTTTGATATCAGTTCCTATTGAGCTTATCTGCCCCAATTCCTGAATAATTTGCTGGTTAGGTCAAACCTGAGGGACCTGATCCCTGCTTATTCCCACATCAATTGACCACTATTTAATCAGTTACATTGCACTAAGGAAACTGTTGGTCAATTTTCTTCACTTTCCTTTAAATAAAATTTCCCTCTAAAAACTATCAATTTTTAACTTTATTGATATCCTTCTGGCTGTATTCCTGATAGCTTTACTCTGGTAGCCTGTTGGTCCCTATACCAGATGGGCCTTACCAGTACTGATGGTTACTATGGCCTTTACTATCATCAACTGGATTCAGCAAGCCAGATACTTCTGGCAATTCAACCCCTTTATTTCAAATATCCGCCATCAATATACTGGGATCTTGTGGCCTTACATCCACCATTTCCAGGCGAGAATCCGCCCCCTTGTCTCTTCAACTGAATTGAACCCACCCTCCGGTGACCTTTTAGAAACTATATCTGTGGTGCCATCCCCTGCAGCAAGATCCTCAGTGTCTGGGTTTGTATCCATTTGGTTCATCTTTGGGTTGCTATTCACAATTGTCCTACACCAACAAGAATCATTTCTAATTCATGGCTCCATACAACGTCATACATGTGGCAATGCCTCTGGCATTCTGGCTTGCTTTTTGGGTGCTTATGCATCCCAACTGGCAGGCTGGTCTAAACTTCTTCTGCCGTTTTCATTACATAATTGACCAACCATTGTTTTCTGCCACTTCTGCCCTGCTCATTGAGGTGGGCACTGCAGTGGTTACCCTCTACCAAATAAATGTGCAATCAGTAGTCTGCTTTTTGTTGTTCATTTGGCCACTTGCTGATTTGGTGAGTAGTATCCGCTTTATCTTGGAGAAACTTCTTCAGGCTGGCAGAGCCTTGTGGATTACTACCTCTCCTCTGCTAAATAGTCAGAAAGATAGTTCATGTGTTCCTTCCAAGAATATTGTGAATCAGGTTCTAGACGCCTTCGCTGAGGTGCAAATGCATTCTGCAATTGCCCTTAACAAGGCCGCCGCATTATCCCATGCCCAACAAGGGGTCACTTTGTTGGACGCTGTAGAAGGGGATGCCCGTTGGTGGATACAAGGCCTTCTGCATTCTTCCTCACAGGTGGGGGATCCCACCTCACTGATTGCCAACATGTCAGCTGCCCTGAAGCCCCTTGTGTCACGCTCAGACCATTTATTCCAATTGCTCTCTACTATGGCCAAAGCCCCCAGCTTGGCTTCTTTGGTCTCTACCTTCTGCAAACAGGCTCCTTCACAGACCTCTCTAATGATATGCTTCAGGCAATCTTTAGATCAGACCTGAATTAAGTTTTTACTCATCACAAGGTTTGGTCCACCTCAAAAGAACGTGTCATGATTCTGATATGACTGGACAAAAATAGTGGGACAGCTAGGGTGGAATCCGCTTAAAATGATATCAGATACAATTAGTTGAGTGCCTTGAGATGAGGCAATATTGGGATTAATGGGCTTTATTGGATATAATGGGCTTATTATTGGATCACCTCTAAATAAGGTGATGTTGACATTTGATGAATATAAGTCAAATCGCATACAATTAGGGCAATAGAGAATTAAAAAATAACCAGCCAAAACAAGGAGAATTGGTAAAAAATAGTTCAAGCCATGAGAGTGGTATTGTCCAAGCCGTTGTAATATAAGCGAGATGGGAGATTAAGAGGAGGTTGTTGTTAAGTGAGTTTAAAGTAAGTGGAATAAGAAGAATCCGCGGTATTAAGAATATTAAATAAAAGAGGTTGTGGGAGCAAGTACTCTGTATTTATTTATAAGTTTATTCTGTTGTTTCAAGGACAACGATCATAATATTGTTGGTCCTGATTGCTCAGTGGGTCAAACCCTGTGCAAAATCAGTCAGCATATCTTTTGATACCGCCGATTTTATAACAGTGGTGCTCACTACAGGGGGCCCATTGATCAATTATAAAAATAAATAAAATTCAGTTGCCTGCTATGTCACAGTCCAGTTGACTTGATAAGAAACCTGCACAATATGATGGGCCAGTTGCATATGAGGAACTGAAACTTGCATTGGATACTGTGCTCAAAAGACAAGATGAGCTGCTCCAGGAAGTTTTCAGTGAAAAGCTGCTGTCATTTGATCATGATGGAAATATTCATAGGTTCTTTCACTGATTTGAGTTTGCAACTGAAGGAACCCTGGACTGGCAAAGGGCAAAACTGTTGGTATCAACCTTAAATGTTGGAAGTGCTGATCAAGTCATTTGTTACCTTCCAGATAGTTCCATTACTTACCAAGAAGTTAAGGAGATGGTGCTGTGGTTGTTTGGCAGAACTGCAAAGATGTTGCAGCGGAAAGCTGAGTTCATGACCATTGGGTTTCAGCGAAATGAGACCCTCACCACATTTGCTGAGCATTTTATGGTGGAAGCCCATGTTTGATTGGGGCAGGGATTTTATCTGAAGTTGATGTGTGCATTGCTATGTCCTCTGCGGTGAAGCCATACCTTGAACTTTACAACATCATGGCCCCGTTGTTGGAGGATGATGTACCTCTTCTTAAACTTGTCCAGTTTGTACGTTGCTTAGATGTAACTTTCCCGCCACCCAACATTGAACAGATTCACACTGTCGCTGTGGCTGACCCTAATCATGTGGGGGAATCAATCAGTTGGTGTAGGTTTTTCAGGTTACTCACCGCGGTCCAACATCCCTCCCATATCCATCAATCAACAATTGACCAACTACTGCTTTGGCCCCAAATACGTTGATCAACAGCAGGTGCTCTACAAATGAGGGTCTGGTTACGCCAATCATCTTCAGAATACTCTTCCAAGTGGGCCAACCTATATAAGCACATATGTAGGAACTATGGAGTAAGTTGTTTTAATTGCGGTCACACTGGGCACATGGGACAATGGTGCCCTAATTGACAGATCCCTTACATACAACAGGATCAAAGTTATCAGGGAAAAGTTGGAGCAGAGTAGAGATGGGACTCTACTTCCGCTAACTAAAATTCATACGTCCCACTTGAAGCTACTGTATTAATTGCAGCAGAAGCCTCCCAGTATGACGATACCTCCCTCCACCAACAGACAGTTGGAGAAGTAAATGTGCTGTCTCAAACACAAGTCAAAGAAATGGCGGACACAATGGTTCCAGAGCAGTTTAAGCCTTATGCTTGTCAAATGTTTGACTAAAGTCCATCAGACCAGCTAGAACCGTTCACAGATGCGTTATCTCTAAGAGGAGTAGAGGTCGCCCTTACAGATGCTATTAAAACAGAGTACCTTACAGTCGGTGAGAGTATTGTAAATTTCCTGGGAAAACGTGAACCGCTGAATGTATAAATAGTAAATAGCTGTCATTCATCTTACTCAGAGTGCACCTACTGTGACATTGTGGTAGCCAAAACCGGATTATGAGCTATAATTGATATGGGCGCTCCTGTTAACATTGTCTCCACTAAGTTGGTGGCGAAGTTATCTTTAAAACCTGACATAAACCACCAGATGGTGTATGGGACTGCTGGAGTGGAAACCATAGTCTCTGAAGGAGCGTATAGCGCGCTTCCCTTGTGGTTTGGATTCATTGTTGTGGTGGCTCTAACGGTAGTATTACCAAATAGCAACTACAATCTGTTGATTGGGACTGCTTTTATGCGACACTATGGGGCTGTTGTTGATATGATGGAAGAGACCCTCACTATTTTGGGACAGTGGATCCCAATATATTTTACCTCCAGTGGAGTGCCAAAGGGTTCAGTGCATATGGGACAAATCAACCTTTCCTACAGTGATGGGGTGATTCCAGTGCGCTATCATCAATTAAAAGGGAAAACTTGGGCCCTTCCCCATCAGTTATATGAATATCAGGGGTTACCACTTAGGGCAGCTGGAGCTATATCCATTCCCTCTGGACACCAAGTAATAATAGACACTGAGTTAGAGGTGGAAGTGCCAGCTGGGCTCTATGGGGAGATCATTGGGCCTTATCAGCAATTGCGGCTTGAGCCCCATGTGGCTCCAGGCATCATACTTCCAGGCCATGGGGAGATCAAGATATTGATAGCAAATCTTCAGAACAGACCAATCTGAATCCGCCAGCATCAGATTATAGCGTATTTACATCTGAACCCAGTTGAGGAGATCAACCAGGTTCATGAGTTCAGTTTCTTGGATGAATTTGGTCTGCCCATCATGCTGTCTTCCAGTGTAATGGCGGTTGTGCCATGGGAGAATTTTATGGGGTTATCAGAAGATCAGAAGGATTGGGTGAAAGCTTTATTTCAAAAATATAAAGAGGTTTTTGTGGCTGACAATCATGATTTGGGGTGTGCTTGGGGGTTGTTCATCAACTGGACACTGGGGATCATCCCCCCATCAGGTCTCAGCCAATCAGCCAATCAAGGGCAGCTGAAGAAGTTGTCACTGAGGAGATTGACAAGCTGCTAGAGCAGGGAATGCTCAAACCATCTAAGAGTCCGTGGGCTTTGCCTGTCCTAATTGTTAAAAAGAAGGATGGTACTAACCGCATAGTAATTGACTACTGGAAGCTCAATAGTGTCACCAAAAAAGACTCATACCCTCTGCTGCAGATTGATGATGCACTGGATTGGTTAGGTGGAGCTCGCTACTTCTCGCAATGGACTTGATATCTGGTTATTGGCAAATTGAGTTGCCCACAGCAGAACAAAAAAAATGCGCTATAATCACATCCAAAGGGCTTTTCCAATCAACTCGGATGCTGTAAGGGCTATGTAATGCCACAGCTACATTCCAACGAGCAATGGACACCATTCTGGGCAATCTGAAGCTGTCATGTGTACTTGTGTACCTTGATGATATTAATGTCTTCTCTCGCACGTTCACTGAACACCTTACCCATTTGGAAGAGGTATTTCACCAACTGGCTGAGGCCAATATTAAGATCAAGCCCCAGAAATGCCATTTCTTCAAGGATCAGCTGGAGTACCTCAGTTTTGTGGTGGATGCAACTGGGCTAAGACCCCAACCCGCCAAGGTGGAGGCTATCCAGAAGATGACTAAGCCAGTTAGTAAGCGGGACATTCAGGTGTTTTTTGGGATGGTGAGTTATTACCAATGCTTCATACCCAATTCCAGTTGCATTGGTGGTCCACTGTTTAAGCTACTAAAAGAAGATTGCCATGTTCAAATGGACGGAACGGCGCCAATGTGCCTTTGATACACTTTGAATGGCACTAATTAGTGCTCCCATGTTATGCTACCCTAATTTTGATAAGGAATTTATAGTGCAGATGGATGCATCACTTTCTGCTGTTGGGGCGGTCCTGTCTCAAAAGGACGATGAGGGGAAGGAGCACCCCAGGGCATATTGCAGTCATAGCTTGAATTTCCATAAACAAAACTACACCGTAACTGAGCAAGAGTGCTTAGAGGTGATTTATGCATATAAGCAGTTCTGAGTCTACTTGCACGGAACAATGTTTAAGGTTGAAACGGATCATGCATTGTTGCGCTGGTTTCAGAACTTGAAAGAGCCTGAGGGGCTCTTAAGCTGCAAGCTTATGACTTCAAAATTCTTCATTGACCAGGAGCAAAAAACCAAAATGCCAATTGCTTATCAAGATTGCCAACAATTGCAATTACAGCAGATATAAGTGACATAATGTTTGACAAAATGCTCAGTGGAAAGTACAACGATAAACCACCCCAAGTGATTAAAGCGTTGGATGATATGCGAACAAATACCTTCCAACAGAATGGCGAATTGTATAAGCAGATTGGCAATTCTATGGTGAATATTATGCAACCCTCAGCATGGCCAGGAAGTATTATGAGCGCCCACAAGGCAGTCAGACATGCAGGGGTGTGCAAGACAATGGAGTTGTTGCACCCTCAGTACTATTGGGAAAGTATGAACTTAGATGTGCTCAAAACCATTTCCTGTTGCCATCAGTGCCAAGTGGGGAAACCATTCCGCCATAAGACTTCATACCAATTAGTGAAACCTCACTTTGCTTGGCATACAGTCTCTATTGATGTTGTTGGTCCCTTGCCAACAGGATCTAACTGGTGTGAGTACATTCTGGTGGCTATTGACCACATGACCCAGTGGGTCAAAGAAAGGGCAATACGGGATTTGGGGCGATTACAGTGGCTAAAATCATAATGGAATGCATTATTCAGCGCCACGGATTGTCAGGCAAACAGCAAGTAAGAATTAGACTGGCCTTCCAGCCCAGATGCCAGAGCACCTGAATGGTAAACCAGAATTCCCAAGGCACTGCTGTTGATACAACAAATATGGAACTAGAAAACAGTTCCATCAATATCTGCCAGTGAGCCATAATTTTGTACAGGCATAAAATAAAATACCAGATGACCACAGCCGTTAACCCGAGGGGTATGAGAGTATTGGTGGAGAAGGCGGTTTAATTCTCAACATATAAAAACTAAATTTTGAGGAAGGTTTCTCAATATAAACTTAAAGAAGAAAAATCAACCAACGATTTTCTCAGTGCAATACAACTGATTAAATAGTCATTGACTTGGAGGGAAACCAAGCTGGGATTGGGTCCCACAAGTTCAACCAAACTGGAAAATTATTTGGGAATGGGTGGGTTAGTTCCCTTGGAACTGACATCAAAAAATTTGGTGGCAGGCCAAGTTGCTGTCAGTTTGACCTCAAATGTCTGAACCAAGGCCTGGCTACATTTCTGACAGTTGGCGTAACAGCATTTGGCCCGACGAGCAGCGGGAATCCCCCAAGGCCACCCCACATAGGGGTGGGCCCATTTGGTTAGGAAAAGGTTCAGGACGCCCAACCCACCTGTGCTCAGTCGCTGGGCTGTTCATTCAGTCAGTGGCATTGCATCAGGCGCAACACCCAAATTGCCAGCAGGAAGCTTTAAAACCTTGTAAATGGTGTCTGATGCTATTAACTGCCCATTGGGGGTGATGCACGACGGATTTGGGAGGGGGAGATTTTTCCAATCATCATGTTAACCAAATCACAACCATCGGGCATTCTGGATGATAGATCAGTCTTCATACCTTTTTGACCATTTGAAATCTGAGCATCGGGCTGATTGCCACTCAAATTAGTTGTGATTGATTTCATTTTGGTGATCTTGGCAAAGATTTCACTGATTCATTGTAACAGTTCTGCCAAGGAGAGTGTGGGTACTGGAAGCGGGATCTGAAGTGAAAGGGCTGTTACCCAGCGCTTGTCTACCACATGAGCGAGATTGCCTTAAGTAATGAGGGGTATGGCCATCCTCTTTGGTACCTTCTGGCTTGAGAATGGGAAAATGGCCCAATTGACACCCAGAGGAAGTTCCCTGGGACTTACACGGATGCCCTCAGTTCATTCTCACTGATAATGGAACCAACTTTACTTCACACATCCTCCCCAAACTGAATGAGCTTATGGGTATCCGCGGAGTTCTGATGACCCCATACCACCCCAAGTCTAATGGAATGGTCAAACAGGTGAATGGAACTTTGGTGAACATACTGCAAAAATTAGTAACAGATCGCCCTTCTGATTGGAGTTCTCTTCTTTCCACTGCCGTGTTTGCCTATAACATTAGTTATCATTCTGCCACAGGGAAGAGCCCCTTCCAACCACTATACAGCCAACACCCAGCCCTTCCAGCATTACTTTATCTGTGTGTAGAAGAAACCAGCGGAATGAAACCCCACCGCTACTTGAAAAACCTTGTGAACATTCTGATCAGACTGCAAACTGAAGCATATTCCTTCAGCTTAGCCAAGAAGATCAGAAATCAGGGCACCAATCAGATACATTGTAGTGGGCTGGCAACATTCAAGGATGGCGATATGGTTCTCTTCCATGACCAACATGGATTTGGGCGGAAACACAAGCTGGCCAGTATTTGTACTGGTCCGTTCAGAGTTATAAAGAAAACTGGGGTTGATGCATATACCATCAAGGATCCTGCAAGTGGTCAGATCATTAACTGAGTACACGTGAAGTTCCTCCAACCATACAAGCAATAGGAGCCTTATCATCCAGTCAAGGTGGGGGTAATGTCATGATTCTGATATGACTGGACAATAACTGTGGGACAGCTAGGGTGGAGTACACCAAAAATGATACAGATACAATTATTCGAGTACCTGAGTTGAGGCAATATTGGGATTAATGGGTTTTATTGATATAATGGGTTTATTATTGGATTGCCTCTAAATAAGGCAATGTCGATATTGGATAAATACAAATTAAATCGCCTACAATTAGGGCAATAGAGAATTAAAGAATAACCAGCCAAAACAAGGAGAATTGGTGTAACTTAATAGTTCAAGCTGAGAGTGGTATTGTCCAAGCTGCTGTAATATAAGTGAGATGGGCGATTAAGAGGAGGTTGTTGTTAAGTGAGTTTGGAGTAAGCGGAATAAGAAGAATCCTCAGTATTAAGAATATTAAATAAAAGAGGTTGTGGGAGCAAGTGCTCTGTATTTATTTATAAGTTTATTCTGTTGTTTTGAGGACAACAATAATCATATCATTGGTCCTGATTGCTCAGTGGGTCAAACCCTGTGCAAAATCAGTCAGCATATCTATTGATACTGCCAATTTTATAACAGAACGGTAGATCAAATATGTAATGCTGCGACCACTATTAATGCCACCCCTCACCATACTTCCTGCTATCCAGAAGGAAATTTTATGATATGACTACCCAATGACGATGTAGATGCAGTTTTTACCATTGAACCAGTGTTAGTTCCAGCCTCAGAGCCCGTCAATACTTCTGTGTCAGGGTTGTATTATCCTGGTTCACCTATAAATGAATCTTTAAAAGCCCAGATGGAGAAAGCCGGTTCCTAAGCACTTGTTCTTCCTGACTTTACTCCAGAAAAGGCCCTCAACCTTCCCCCCAATTTGCCTGCCATTTCTTCAGTTACAACCAAAACGCCTGAATCTACAAATAAACAAAACTTTGCTAATTTCTTATTACCTATGGAAATTTGTATCAGATCTCACCATGTCTCCTTTGAGGCTTTAGTGGATACTGGAGCCTTGGGTAATATCATGAGCATCAAGTTAGCCCAACAATTGGAACTGGACATGGATGTAGGTCCATCGTTAATGGTGGCTTCTTCAGCCTCCCAGACATCATATGTAGTCCATTGTCCAGTATCTTTTTCAGTACAACAGTTTAGCTTTTGTGATCGGTTTTCCACTATGCCAAACTTGGTCTTTCCAGTGATCCTGGGAGTGGGTTGGTGGCGCCAACAACATGTTAGAATCCACCTGGAGACAAACATGTTGTCGTTTGTTAATGATTAACGGGATGGTGAATTTCCCTTGATTGACACTCTTAAGAAAACTCAAGGTCACAGTTCTATTAATTCCCTTGTCTCTCATGCGGGCCTTCCGTCCAATTTTTCAGAAGCTTAATGCGCTATCAAAGATTATTCAATTTTGAAAAGTTGGATCATCTGCCTCCTCATACTAAATTTAACTTGGGATTTAGAATGATGGTGCAGTTGATGAATATCAACTGTCCGTTATTTCCTCACACAAAGGAGGAGGAGGTTGCACTTAACACTTGGTTAGATGATTTGCTTAAAAAAAGGTTGGTTATTTAAGGAGACATCACTGGTTGCATCTACCATCGTCTTTAACAAAAAAGCCGATGGTTCTCTCCATCCCTGAGTGGATTATGGACATTTAAACAAAGTTACAGCTCACGATCCCTACCCCCTGCCCCTGGAGCAGATGATAAGCCAAGAAATTGCCAAAATACGTGTGTTCTCCAAGCTGGATCTTGTCAATGCCTTCAACCAGATTTGGGTGATGGAAGGGAAAGAATGGCTAACCGCAATATTAATGAAGTGAGGCATTTTCCAATTCTGCGTAATGCCCTTTAGGCTGAAGAATGCACATGCTATGTTTCAATGAATGATTGACAGTGTATTGGGCGATCTCCAGTTCACTTTCTCAGTCACATATATTGATGACATTTTGGTTCATTCCCCAACTCCCAAACAACACGATATAGACTTGAAAGCAGTCATGGCTGCTTTGCACAAGGCAGGATTGTTTGTCAAGCCTTCCAAATGTGAGTTCTATAAGGAGGAAGTTACCTTTCTCAGAAACCTAGTCCTAAAGGATGGTTACATGATTCCTCCCAATAAGTTGAATGCTATCTGGGAATGGCCCACTCCGACAACCCAGAAACAGTTACAGAGTTTTTGGGAACCATTAACTTTCTAAAAAATTCCCCAGCCTTTTCTCAGTTAGCTGCCACGCTCCACCCCATCACAGGCAAGAATGTGCCATTTTGTTGGATGCCCAAATGACAGCTGGCGTTTGATTCAATCAAAGCGGTTTTTTATTCCCCCTCATCCTGAAACATGTGGATCCTATCAAGCCATATATCGTTGCATGTGATGCCTCCTCGGTGGTAGTGGGCAGTTTTGCTCCAAGAGCACGATGTCTTGAAACATCTGGTCACCTATTTTTCCTAAAAACCACCTCCATGGAGTAATACTGGGTCATCTAAAATAAGGAGTTGGCAGCCGTGGCATGGGCGTTGACTCATTTGAGGTACCTGTTGCAGGGTGCCCAGCATGAGTTAACTTTGCGCATGGATCACCAAGATCTCTTGTATTTCTGTAAACCCCAAAAATTGGTGCATTGGCAAGTGTGCACCTATCAGGACTTGTGTAGTTTCAATTTCAAATATGAATTTATAAAAGGTGTGCTTAGCATACTTCCCAATTTTCTTAGCTGCAACCCAGCCCACTTTCCCTCAAGCCCAGATGAAGTGGACCTCATTACCATGATTCCCACCAATCAAATTCTGTCAATTGTTCCCCCCATTGTTTCCTCTGTCAACCAGGCTCCCGACGCTCCCCTAGTCACACAGGTCTTAGCAGCCAAAATGACTTGCCCCAAAGGAGTGGAGTTAGTCGAGCAATTATCCCTCCAAAATCATAAATACTCCCTTTATTCCTTGGTGGAGGGTCTCATTTATTTCAGGTCACAAATTTGGGTTCTCCCTCTTTTCAGAGCTGAGGTATTTTGTGCACATCATGACCCACCCATGATTGGCCATATGGGAAATAAGAAATGCATCACCTTGTTTAAGTGGACCTATAATTGGGAAAGTTTAACCAAGGAAGTTCTGGCCTGGATTTCCAATTGCATTACTTGTGCTTGGGCCAAGTCAGATCGCTCTGGTAGAAATGGGATTCTACACCCCTTACAACAGGCAAAGGGGCCATGGCGTCAGTGTCCATGAATTTTATTGTTGAACTACCCTTCTCTAAAAGGTTTATGGCGGTGATGGTGGTGGTTGATCGTTTCACCAAGTTTTCCCTTTTTATCCTCTATGCTTCTGCGATTATGTCAGAGGAAACCTCTTGTTTCTTTGTGCGCCATGTGCTTTCAATGTTCAGTCTCCCGCAGGAGATTATCAATGACCATGGCTCACAATTCACAGCACGGTTATGGAGTGAACTTTTAGCAATTTTAAAAATTTCCCCCTGTTGCTCCACGGTGTATCATTCCCAGTCTGATGGACAAACAGAGTTTATTAACTAAGTCCTCAAACAGTACCTGCATTGCTATGCTGCAGCTGCACAGGACACCTGGGCTAATGACCTTCCCCTCACTCAATTTTCTTACAACAATGGAATCAATGCTTCCATGAGGTTTTCTCCTTACAAAGCGATGCTAGGATATAATCCCTCTTTTTCAGTCAGACCATGCTTGTTGCCCGAGGTCCATGCTGCCGTGGATCATGCTGAACATATTAGGTCTACTCAATCCTTAGTGCAGGAGCGCCTCACTAAAGCTATCAAAGACTACAAGCAGTTTATGGATCAAAAATGACTCCCAGGTCATGACATAACGGTGGGCTCCTATTTTATGCTTGATACATGTCATTTGAGAATGAAAGTGCCTCCTGGAAGTTTGCAAGCAAGCATTTGGGTACCCATTTGGTGGAGGAAGACTTGGGCAGAGGTGCGTTCTGGATAAAACTTCCAGCCCATCGGAAACAGCACCCCATCTTCCACGTTTCCCAGTTGTCACCATTTAAGGGTACTGTTCCTGTTAATCCTGAGCTGATTGTAATTGAAAAATGCAGAGAATGCCAAAGTGGAAAATATCCTACATCCCACAAGTCCCAAAGGTTCGTTCAGTATCTTGTGGCCTGGAAAGGTTATCTAGACTACAAGAACATTTGGGTTAAGGCCCACAATTGCGCTAACTGCATGGAACAGGTTGAAGAATTACATGAATCCCATCCCAACGCTCCCCGCCCCCACCCCCCAAAAAGTCATGACTGTGATGGCGATCAGATTGCCCAAAGCGCACAAAAATGTGGCCCTGGGGCAGTTTCCCAGTGGTGGTGCCCTTCCTTTTGAAAAAGAAAAGGGTAATGTAAGTCCTGAGGAACATCCACTTTGAGTATATTGGGCTCTCTTCCCATTTCCAAATAAAAAAGGTTCCGAAGAGGGTGGCTGTACCCCTCATTACACAGGGTGACCTCGCCCACATGGTAGATGGCGCTGGGTAACAGCTCTCCTTCTTCAGATCCCTCCCCCAGTGCCCACACTCACCCCAGCCGAACTTGTCTACCATATCAGGGAAATCTGCACTGAGATTGCCAAATTGAAGTCAATTGGTCTAAAAATGATTGGAAACAAGCCCAATGATCAGAATCCACATAGTCAAAAAGAGATGAAGATTGAATTAATGGCCAGAATTGCTGATGGTTTCAATTCAGCCAGCAGTGCGATTGTCAAAAGTAACCCCTCTCAAAATTGTTGGGGATGATCCCCAATGTACAGGTAGTAGCATTGGACACCATTGATGATAGTTCAAAGCTCCTATCCAGCAAATTGGGAGTTGTAGAAAACGCAAAGCTTTTGACCAAACAAATGGCCCAGTGACTGGGCATGGCCGGTTAGGCATCCTGAACCTGTTCCCAACCAATTGGCACCACCCCTACGTGGGGTGGCCCTGGGGGATTCCTGTTGCTCGTCAGGCCAGATGCCATCACACCAACCATCAGAAATGCAGTCAAGTCTCAGTTTGGGCATTCAAGACCAAACTGAAAGTGACTTGGCCTGCCACCATATTCTTTGATGTTGGTTCCTATTGAGCTTATCCATCCCCAAATAATTTTCTGGTTAGGTCAAACTTGAGGGACCTGATCCCTACTTGTTCCCACATCAATTGACCACTATTTAATCAGTTGAATCGCACTGAGAAAATTGTTGGTCAATTTTCTTCACTTTCCTTTAAATAAAATTTGCCTCTAAAAGCTATCAATTTTCGACTTTATTAATATCCTTCTGGCTGTATTCCTGATGGCTTTACTCTGGTAGCCTGTTGATCCCTATACCGGATGGGCCTTACCAGTACTGATAATTACTATGGCCTCACCATCATCAACTGGATTCAGCAATCCAGATACTTCTAGCAATACAACCCCTTTATTTCAAATATCCGCCATCAATATACTGGGATCTTGGGGCCTTACATCCACCATTTACAAGAAAGGATCCGCCCCTTGTCTCCTGAGTTGAATTGAACCACCCCTCCGGTGACCTTAAAGAAACTATACCTGTGGTGCCATCCCCTGCAGCAAGATCCTCAGTGTTTGGGTTTGTATCCATTTGGTTCGTCTTTGGGTTGCTATTCACAATTGCCCTACATCAATTATTTATCATTTCCCAATTCACAGCTTCATAGAACATCATACGTGCAGCAATGCCTCTGGAATTCTGGCTTGCTTTTTGGGTGCTTATGCATACTGAATGGCAGGCTGGTCTAAACTTCTTCTACCGTTTTCATGACACACCTCCAAGCTGCAGTATGAGCATCTCATGATCATGACGGATCAGGACCATGACAGGCTGCATATTAAGGGCCTGCTTATCAACTTTTTTTACTATGTTTACTCATCACTGCTTGCAGTGGATGACTTCATGCAGGAGTTTATCACACCCATTTTCAAGGACATCCCAAAGAACCAACAGAATAAGATGATGCAGTTCTTTACCATACCCAAGTATGTTATGTGTTGGGACAACCCAGAAAACAACGCCAGTTCATACAATGTCAAGTATTACAAAGGGTTAACCACATCCGATCAGAGAGAGGGTATTAAATATTTCTCTAACCTTAACTGCGACATAATTGGCTTTGAACCCATGAAGGATGATGAGTGCCAGCTCATTGACCTCACCTTCAGCAAAAAGGAGGCTGATGCCCACAATAAATGGCTCAGCCAGTTTCACCCTGGCGCCTACATTGACCATAGTGGTGACTCCATCACTTATACTGACTTCATCAACAAGCTGATCCATTTCTTTGCGGATGACAACATCTGCAGCATCCCCTCTGTGGTTGATGCCCTCAAGCCTGGCCAGCGCAAGGTTGTGTATGGCTACTTTCTCCATCCTGAAGCTGAGGTCAAGGTAGGTAAGCTCACTGGCAGCATTATTGAGAAAGTGGCATATCATCATGGGGACCAGAATTTGGCATCAACCATCATTGGCCTTTCCCATAAATTCATGTGGGCCAACAACGTCAACCTGCTCGCCTCCCTTGAACAGTTTGGCTCTCACACCCAGAGTGGTAAGGATGCAGGCATCACGCATTACATCAGCATCCAGCTCAAGCTTTTCACTTGACTGCTGTTCCACAAGAATGACATGCCACTTCTTAACTACCTTGATATTGATAGCATGAAGATAGAGCCCTAGTGGTTTATGCCAGTGATTCCAATTGTTTTTCTGAATGGGTGTGATGGCGTTAGTACTGGGTGATCCACCAATATCCCCAGGTATAACCTAGTGGATGTGGTTTCCAACCTGCAGCTGCTCATGCAGGGTGAATCCCCCATCCTCATGATGCCCTGGTATCTTGGGTTCACCAGCAACATTGAGCCCTCTGTTAACAACTGCTATACAGTGCGCAGCTGCATCACCAAGCTTGATGAATGTCATTTTGAAATCATGAAATTCCCTATCAGGGTGTGGACCAAGCATATGATGCCATGATGGAGGACTGGCATCTCAACTCCAGCATTATTAAGGACTATGAGAAGCGCCACTCCAATCTAGGCGTGAGGTACATTGTCCAGGTGCCAGAAGCCTCCTTGGCAAAGCTGGAGAAGGAGGATCTGTATGCCATTATCAATCTGATAAACTCGATCTCCATTTCCAACTTGGTGTGCTTTGGCAAGAGCAGCTGCATCATTGGCTACGCCTCAGCTGAAGAGATCCTGACCAAGTTCTACAACATCCACCTGAAGCTCTACCACAAGTGCAGGGAGGATCTGGTGTCCAAGCTCATACAGGACTACGCCAAGATTTCCCTACAAGCCCACTTCACCCTTGCCATTATCAATGAGGAGATTAAGATGCGCAACGTCACCCATGCTGACCTCATCAAGCAGCTTATTGACATGGAATTTGACTTTATCAACACCATGGATAATGATGGGCCATCAATAGTGGTTTCAAATATATGCTTGGAATGAAGATGATCAGCATGACCCATGAATTAGTTGAGAAGCTTTTCAGAGTCTGCAATGCCAAGTTTAAGGAGATTGAGGTGCTCTGTGCCAAGAGACCTATGGACCTTTGAAACTCTGACCTCAATTTCTTATTAAGCTGTGGGAGGATATGGTTGAGGAGAACCAGCTCACCTTTGCCCAGAGCCTCACTGAATGCACCAGACGCTCCAACAAGAAGGGGAGGAGGGTTGCCTCAAAATCCAAGCTTAATAAAGAGAGCAAGGAGACCAAGCCCAAAGGCCTTGATCGCTCCAACAGTGCCTCCAAGCCAGCTGCCATGAAGCTGGAATCGCCCTCACATGCTAAAGCCAAACTGGGGATCCCACCATCAGCCAAGCCTTTCTCCCGCTCCAACATCACTTCAATGCCCAAATCCAAGCCATACCAGGATGACAGCGATGACTCTGATGACCAGTTCAAGGACAGACTTAGCCAGAAAGCTGGGAAGAAGCTTCCAAGTGATGTAGAGCCTACCTCCAAGTCCGTGGCTAAGGCATTGGCTTTGGATAAGCCAAAATCTAAGCCCAAAGCTGCCCAAAGCATAAGAACCCTAAAGTCACTGATAAAGAGGAGGACTGTGAAAATCTGAGGATTGCTTGTTTGATAATTAATATCCTGCTTGCTTAATTAGGATGAAGTTCTATCAAAAGACCCTCAATATTGCCAATGGTTGATGGTATGTGTACTGTTTGGAAACATACTAAGCATTTTTGAATAGCCCCAACTCTTCTTATGAATTTTAGGCTTAATTTTTCCAACATAATTAGGAACTTATTCTTAGGCAGGTTTCAATGCAAGCTGTGGATTTGTCACTTCCAGCTTTTCAACACTTCTCAAAAGGAAAGACTCTGATAAGAACCAGGAAAGAGATAAAATAAAATATCATTTACTATATGATATCTATTTGATAATTAGTCATTAATACAGGTGCCGGTATTTATACCTCTAGGGCATCTCCTGGCCACATTTGAGCATGTAATTTCAACGGATTATTTTACCACCTCAGTTTAGCCCTTAAACTGATATGATTGAGACCTATTGCTAGGTTTATTGATGGCAAATTACTTTCAAAATTGGGAGGATTTCACTGGCAAAAATTACAATAAAAATATGCAAAATTATCCTAGGATCTTCTTGATTTGAGTCTTGTCATACTGCTGATGAAATAAATCGTCTGTGAAATTTTTGCATCATTTTGAAGTAGATGAAATACCCCTAATCAGGACGTCATCAGGTCTCTATTTTGATAGCACTAGGTACTCCCTTTTGGGCGGTCTATGTGCAAGTGCTATCATGCTAATTATGCAGATTGCATACAAATTTTGCCCTGGGGTGGGATATTGAGTATGTTAAAATTTATTCTATCCACGGAACTTTTAGACATTAACATTAGGTCTATCCCAAACAATTTCTAATGTGGAATGTTTGATATTTTATCAAATTTGAGACCAATTGCCAAGTTTTAATTTCAGTGATAATTGGCCATAAAATGCAAGTGGATTTTGGCCCAAGTTTTTTATAGTAATTGGTTGAATTTTCATTGGGATAATTAGCCTGAGTCAAGTAATTGCCGTACGCTTAAAATTGATAGTTAAAGTATTGGTTTTAATATTGGGAGGATAATTGGCCCAATCTGTTGGTTGTCAAAGGGTATACTTCAGGTCAACCACCAGAATCTGACATTTCCCCCACTTGATTCAAACATAAACCCTAAGATTCCCAATTAGCCTTTGTTGATCTTTGACATCTGTTATCTTTGGCCCAAACGCCCAATGAGTCTGGAGTTGATCTTCTATTTGGTAACTTCAGACCAAATGCCCATCAAGTCTGGAGTTGAATCCTCTCCCCATCCTCAAGTGTGAACTAAAGTATTAATTAAAATAAGAATACTTTTATATATATTTTTTCTTTTTTTCATTTATTAATTGGCTCACTTATTGAACCTTATTAAGAATTTTTCAGGGATTAGTTTGTATATATGGTTGATCCTAATATCCTTGATTGTGTATATGAACTTAGATTTCTTCTCAATCACTTCAAATGGCTTTACAAAGATGTGATCTAAATTTTGCAATCAGCCCAATCTATGGGTGTTGCAAAATAGAACTTTGGTGTTAACTTCAAATTTGGCCAATTTGTAGCAATTCTCTAAATCCTTTTGATGCAGGCCTTTTTCCTGGCAAAACTGTTGTCAAAGGCCTGAGCTTGTAGTTTTATTAAAGCATCCACAAGTTTTTGACATACCGTGGATAAGTGTTTTTGCAAGCTCCTCTAGGGACAAATATAGTAGCGTTGGTAAGGCTAGATGTCTTTCATAAAATATTTGAAGCCAGGAAATCCTAGTTGACAAATGGTAGGAGATATTGTAGGCAAATACTGCTAAACTTAAATAAGTACTCCATTCAGATGGTTTGGCTGAAGTTAATCTTCTGATAATTTTCACCAAGGTCCCAATTGCGTGCTCAAAAATACCATTAGTTTTGAGATGATAGGGAGCAGAAAGCACAACTCATACTTCCATTAATTGGTTGAGCTTGGCAAGGACATTGCGGTAAAATTGGTTCCATTATTGGTCAGAATAACCTGGGGACATCCATGCTTGTGGATGATGTTTTAATGGATGAACTTGGCTGTAGTTGCCTCTCCAGCTTACCAAATAGCCTTGGCCTTGACACATTTGATCAAGTATTTGATGGCTACAATGATGTACTTGGCCTTCATATTACTTGTTGGAAGTGAGCCAACAATGTTGATAGATAAAGTGTGCTGAGCAAACTTGGGCCAAACAAGCTTTTAAGATGAACATCGATGAATCCCCCCCTTGGGTTGGGACCATCTAGTACTAAAAAAAGCTTTTAAGATGAGCATTTTCAGAACAGTTCTTTACCTTGGAACTCCGCACAGCAATCTAGCATTCCTTGGATGTTAAAAATGCATTGGCTCCCAATAGTATAATTGCTTCAGATGCTCTTTTGTCTTTTTTATATATGCCATGCCCTATAGCCTTATGCGCCACCATTATTAGGTCTGTTTGGGTTGAGGGTCTTAAAAAATATACTTTTTCCCTCAATAATTTTGTAAAGCATCCAGTTTTTGATAACTGTATTTTTTTGTAGATCCAATAATTTTTTGACAGATTTGGGCTCATCTTGGTACTCTCCATTGACCATTTTCTAAAAAACTCATCAGCAGCCTACCTAAGTGTTGCAATGGTGGGTAGTTGAGATAGGCAATCGGCGTTTTGATGTTTTGTCATTAGCTCAATGCTCAATGGTGTAGTTTAAAGATTGAAGCTTTAATGCCCAGTGGGCTAATTGGCCCTTAGGTTTTCTTAAGTTCTTCAACCATCATAGGAAGAACAATTGGTAACCATTTTAAAAGAGTGCCATGAAGGTAGACCTGAAATTACTTACAAGCATATATGACAGCTAAGCATTCTTGTTCTGTCACCATGTAGTTCCTTTCATGAATATTTAAGGTCTGACTAGCAAAGGCAACTGGATGTTTGTTAGGATTTTTGCCCATATTTCCAGCCTGCTAGATTACCAGGAATTGCTAGGGGATAATTCCCTAAGGTGAAGTGAATTGGAAATTAGTTGGCCTGAGTTTCAGAGTAACTACGTTCAGGGGATTTTGAGATATTCACCTGGTTGTATTCATCAGGGATCAATCTGGATAAATACTTAAGATCTTATCGTGTGGAGTTGCCAACGAAATAGGGGCATCTTATAGTGATTAACTATCAGGTGTACCGTTTGGGGTTGGTTGGGTTTTATCACTGACTGATTAGGAATGATTAGCAAGTTGCAAGGTGAGTGATGCCGCCTGCAACTAGCGAATTAATCAATTGGTGCGTGACCTGCCTTAATGGATAATAAGTCTCATTACCAAAGCAGGTCGCTAGCCAAATATGGTTGGTTCACTTTGATCGAGAGGAAAACATTAGGGACACTTTTTCTGACTCTTTACATTTATGTATTGAGGATGTACAATGACAGAATCCTAGCCAGGATGGGGAAGACCATCGCTGCTGAGACAAGGATTGGAGATTAAATGGCAATGGCTGCCGTTTCATTGAAGAGGTGTCAACTGAGGGTTAAATGACCAAATCCCCACTATGAATTCATTAGAATTCAATCCTAATAAAAACAGATAATTAGATCATATTACAGATATATAGTTCTAAGTTGTTCATCTGGTATATAGTTTAAGTAGTAAACTATCATCAGCTTTACATTGTGCTATTCTTCTCAAGGATATTATTGCAGTGTGCAATAATTGGGAGACTCTTAGTAAAAAGAGTAAAGATCTTGGTGGGGATCTATAGAATATGGAGAAATAATCAGGGATTGCTGCCGACTGTGTGTTGGACCAAAGAGACTGTCACCAGGGAATCTCAGAGAAGATTGGGTTAGACAGAACAAGGGAACGAATCCCTAGATCATGAAATCTCAAGTATTTAATCAGGAATACTGGCCGAGCGTTGGGCCAAGATATAAGAATTCACACTCAACTATGGATATTAGTCGTCATACTATTATCAACCAATAATATAATATACTATACAACGCAGACAAAGTGCACAAGAAACTGAACCTGTGCAGTAAAAAGGTTACTGGGGTTAGTTACTGTAATAACCCCAAGTAAATTTTTAAAAGTTGGTGCTCACTAAAGGGATAGTTGAGTTGAAAAGTTTATAAGATTGTCATACAAAGATGAGTTATGAAAACTGTGGAGCATATAGCACATTGCCACTATAATTTTGGTCTTTGGTGGTATCTGAGCCAGCAATAGTTTTAGTTAACCAAAACTAAGATTTTGATCATAACAGAGTTTCTATGCAAGTACAGAGTTAAATTTAACTTCAAGGATAATACATTAACCATATTGGGTCAGACGTTATCATTGGTATATCAGAAGGATGGTGAAGCTCCACATAATCGGAGAAACAACTACATCAATCTAATATACACTGATGGCATTGTCCCAAATTTAGTACCAATTAGTTGGTAGGAAGCAACAAGAAATGCTCGTGGAAATCCTAGAGAACTGGGGAATTCCACTGAGGATTAAGATTAAGAAGACCATACCACAAGGATCGCAGATGATAGTCAACACGGGGTTGACATTGGAGATACCTGAGCTTTTTTATGGGGAACTTGGAAGCCACTGGAAGAAGTCCAGAGTGGAGCCTTGTGTGGCTCCTGGGATAAAAATGCTGGGCCATGGAGAAATTCGAGTTCTCCTGGCGAACTTAAGTGAAAAACTAATGAAAATTAGGAAGAATCAGATCATCACATCCTTGTTCACCTGATCCCAACAGCTGAATTGAGGAGATTCCACGATTTTGAGACTCTTGATGAGATGGGATTACCGGGCAGGGTAACCAAAAGCATCAACCTATTAGTTGATCAAGAGCAACTTGCTGATCTGTTGGAAGGCCAGCAAGAGGAGGTTCTTTAATCATTTGAAAAGATTCAGGAAGTGTTTTCTCAGGATGACCATGATTTGGGATGCACAAGAGATGTGATCAACAAGGTCAACACTGGGGAAAATTTGCTAATCAGAATGAGACTGATTTGGTGATTGAAAGCTGCCAAAGCGGTAGTGGAGAGTGAAATCAGCAAACCAGTGAAGCATGGTCTTCTAGTTCCATCGTCAAGTCCCTGGGCAAGTCCAATTCTAATTGTGAAGAAAGAGGATGGCTCCAACCGGGTGGTGATTAACTACCAAAAGCTGAATAAAATTATGAAGAAGGATTTGTATCCCCTACTGAGAATTGATGATGCACTAGACCAATTGGGAGAAAAGAAGTATTTTTACACAATGGATCTGATCTCGCGATATTGGCATATTGAATTGCCAAAGGAATACCAGAAAAAATGTGTAATTTTTACCGCACAGAGGCTATACCAACCAACGAGGATGCCCCAGGGTCTATGTAATGCGCCTGCAACGTTTCAGAGGGCCATGGATGCTATACTGAGCGACTTGAAGTTGTTGTGCGTCCTGGTATACCTGGACAATATCAATGTGTTCAGTAGGACGTTTACAGATCACCTACACCACTTGAAAGAATTAATCAAGTGACTGTCCACAGCTAAACAGAAGATTAAGCTGAGAAGTGTCACTTCTTCTAAAAAAAGAGTTGGAATATCTGGGATTTGTGATCAACTCTAGTGGATTGCAGCTGCAAGCCCAGAAGATAGAAGCCATAGAACGGATGGCTATGCCAAAGAGTGTCCAAGACGTCCAAGTTTTCCTTGGGATGGTCAGATACTACAGAAAATTTATATGGGACTTCATCCGATTAGCTGAGCCCTTATTCCATCTGTTGAAGGATCTGAAAAAAGGATTCATATGGAATGAAGAGGCCCAGGAATCCTTCAATGAGCTACGCCGGTATTTAATAGTTTCTCCAATTCTGAAATATCTGAATTTTAATTGAGAGTTTATTATACAAACTGATGCTTTGTTGATGGCAATTGGCGCCATACTGAGCCAAGTAGACGAACTTAGGGATGAACATCTGGTGGCATATGTGAGCTGGACAATCTCAGCCGCTGAGAGGAACTACACCATAATTGAGTGAGAATGCCTTGCAGTCATTTATGCATGTAAGCAGTTTCAGGTGTACATCCACAGAACGCACTTTAAAGTGGTGACGGACCACTCTTTGTTGTGTTGGCTTCACAATTTGAGAGAGCCAGAAGGATGACTATCCCAATGGGCACTTAAGCTACCGGCTTACAATTGCAAGATTGTTTACCAAGCAGGGGCTTCTCACCAGAATGCGGATGGCTTATTATGGTTACCAATGGTCCAGATGGTAAACCCGCAGGCAGATGAGCTATTCCAGAGAATAGTTGATGGAGAAATTGGGAACGAGCTATGAGAAATTTAAGGTGCACTTTGGAAAGCAATGGTGTTGGGATTTTTGCCCATATTCCCAGCCTGCTAGATTACCTGGTATCACTAGGGGAAAATTCCCTAAGGTGAAGTTAATTAGAAATCAGTAGGCCCAAGTTTCAGAGGAACTACGCTTGGGGGATTTTGGGATATTCGCCTGGTTGTGTCCATCAGGGATCAATATGGATGAATACCTAAGATCTCATCGGGCGGAGTTGCCAACGAAATAGGGGCATCTGATAGTGATTAACTATCAGGTGTACCAATTAGGATTGGTCAGTTTTAATCACTGACTGATTGGGAATGAACAGCGAGTTGTGAGGCGAGTGATGCCACCTGCAACTAGCAAATTGATCAGTTAATGTGTGACCTGCCATAATGGGTATAAGTCCCATTACCTAAGCAGGTCGCTAGCCAATTATGGTTGGCTCACTTGGATAGAGAGGAAAACAGTAGTGACAAATTTTCTGACTCTTTCTGTTTGAGGTCTTGAGGATGTCCAACGATGGAATCCTAGCCAGGATGGGGAAGATCATTGCTACTGAGACGAGGATGGGTGATTCAACAGCAATGGCTGCCATTTCAATAAAGAGATGTCAACTGAGGGTTAGACAGCCGAATCCCCTACTATATAATTTTCTAGGATTCACTATAATAAAAAACCTAGTTTTTAGATAACAAGTACTTTTACAGTTATATTATCAATTTGGTGTATAGTTAAACTATCAGCTTCTATTATGTCGTTCTATCTCAGGGATATTATTGCAGAAGGCAATAATTGGTAGACTCTTAGAGAGAAGAGTAGAGATCAAGCGGGGATCTAGAGATGAAGGAACCACAATCAGGGATAGCTGCTGACTGTGTGTTAGCCGAAAGAGACTGTCACTGGGGTATCTTAACAAAGATTGTATGGACAAGAGTAAGGGAACGAATCGCTACAAGTATGACTTCAAGAGTCTTTAATCAAAAATACTGGCTGAGTGTTGGGCTGAATAGTACAATCTCAACTACAGATAATAGTCTCCATACTATTATCAATTCATAAAATATCTTACACAATGCAACAAAGTGCGCGAGGAAATTGAACCTGTGCAGTAAAAAGAGTACTGGGTTGCCCGCTAATAATCAACCTAGATTAAATTTTTACAAGTTGGTGCTCACTACAGGGGTAGTTGAGTAAAAAATCTATCATAATGTCATATAAAGAAGAACTACACAAGCTGTGGACCGAGATTGTCACTGTAAATCAGAATGCCTTAAACTTAGCAGACCATTGGGAGTTGCAGCCTTAGAAGAATGAGTCGCTAAGGTGGAGGAAGGAGTAGAGAATGTAGTAAACTTTGGGAATGAGTTACTTGGCAAAGTAACCTTGTTAAAGAAAAAAGGAGACCTCATTCGAGAGGTCCTATACTTGAAAACAGAGTGAGAAGTGGATTGCATTCGTTTAAGAAAATTTGGAGCAGATATTGAGAAATTCATCAAACAAGTGGAAGAACTTAAAGCTCACAGATGTGCTTGTGGGCCCAATATGTCAAGCGATGACAAAGAGAGAAGTTTTAATATAATACTTGGGAAGTCAAGTACCCCAAGGAACATGCCACCTGCTTTTAATGCCATTTTGGAGATGACGCCCAAAGT